>JBAMJV010005277.1:0-47777 GCA_037951105.1 Echinarachnius parma | reverse complement strand
TACAAACGACGATTTCTGATTGACAAATTCGAAAATAGACTTTTAAAACTGGACACCATACTTATAATTCCGTACCCAGCCTCATATATTTCAAAAACAATAGTGTCCGTAAATGACTGTCAGCAACACTATTTATGTTGTGCTCACTCGTAGTAAATATGATTTAGAGCACATTTTCTACGTTTCTTTTCAAGATGTTCCCTCTTTCAAGTTAGAAAACAATGTCATGATATTGTACCACTGCACAGTTAAATATATTAATCGAGCTTAGTTAGGATTAAAAATGATATATTACCTTCATGAATATTGTTACAATAAAACGAGTTAAATGTTGAAGGGGCCGTGCCAACCAAATGCATGATGTCTTCTGTTTATCTGTGTTAGTGTACACATCAAATATGTGTTTAAGATGAATTACATTTTTGGGAAAGAAGCCGAATACATCTATATTGATCATTATTGTTGAATAGGTATTGAAATAGGGCTTGTGTGGTAAAATCGGAACCTAGGCATCGTCAAATACAGAAATATCGGAAGAAATCCAATATCCGCCTGTGAAATTTATAAATCCACCGCCAGTTCGGACCTGTCCACGCCGCTAGCGCTGGGGGAGATATCGACAAGCTATCGTATAGCGCGACACCTCGTGTACACCTCGTGGTCGTAATACACGTAGCGAATGAGCGATTCCGAGTTGGCGAACTCTATCTGCAGCAGATCAAGTTATAAATTTGCAAATATATAAATTAGTAGGCGGTTTCTTGGCAAAATTTGGATAATCCTATATTAGTACAATTATATTCTTTCACATTATTGGTAATAGGAGCTTCCATTTAATTTTTTTATGAGAGGGGGGCGTTTCCAAAACTGGCCTTTACCTTTAACTGTCTGAAATAAATATGTTTTGTATATTTTTAAACATTTTTGCAATTATTTGCATTCATGGTGCTTGACCGCCACCTCTTAAAAAAACTATCCAGAGTGAATTGCTATTGTTGACTGGTTGTGACACGATCAGTCAATCACTACCCAGTTAACAATTGACAGGGGAATGCACATTCGTCCAAGCTGAGTGCCTGCTCACAATATCATCACAAGCATGAATACAATACCAACTCACACACTTTCAATTTCAATAGCAGTTGCTTTATCAGAAAAGCTCAGCCACTATTAGGACAAGACAGGCAAATCCTTAGCTATTGTATGGACGCATGCAGTGCATACTATTGTGAGCAAGTTTTTTTTTTGTACTTTATTGGCCAGTGATTGACAGATGACGTCACAACCAGTCAATAAAAGAATTTCACTCTGGATACTTTGTTATGAGGTGGGGCTTAGCAACATGAAGAAAACAATTGATAAAATGTTTCAAAAGTATACAAAACATATCCAGGTCAAACAGTTTACAAATATGTTATTTCGTTCTGAGTGTTGCTCTAATAGAGCTTTTCAGAGTATTAGATCCAGATCCAGATCCAGATGTGTACACTTATACAGATAAACAGAAGTCAACATACAGTTGGTCGGCAATGCTTTTTATGAGGTGAGGCTTAGCAACATGAAGAAAACAATTGATAAAATGTTTTAAAAGTATACAAAACATATCTATGTCAAACAGTTTACATATATTTGATGTGTACACTTATACAGTTAAACAGAAGTCAACATACAGTTGGTTGGCAATGCCCCTTGATCCAGCTGCAAACTACTTTTTATAATCGACAAACTGAACTCTGGACATGCCGGAGATAACATTAATACCTCTCATTTATAGGCCCTTACTAAATTTATGTACAATCATAGTATTAAAAAGCAAACAAAAACACCCAAGGCAAACTCAGGAACGACCGGTATTATGGTTTATACTTACAGGATTTGTAGTTTCTTTAGGAGACTCAGTGAATCTTGGGCGATGTACGATATGACGTTGTTACTCAAATTTCTGGAGAGTAAATGAATTAATATAAATAATCACATAACTTAAATCACTACTACTACTTCTATTACTAGTACTAATACTACTACTACGACTACTACTTCTCTACTACGGATTTTGCCAAAGTCTGTAATACATCACCGCCCTGTACAAACTCACTGCAGATATACAATATGAACACCCACAAAATGTTCCGCAATTCAAGAATGAGCGTTAATATCTCTCTGCTATTATATTAATATGGTCTTGATGCACAAATGATGGAATACTACTACTACTACTACTACTACTACTACTACTATTACTACTACTACTACTACTACTACTACTACTACTACTACTAGTATCTACTACTACTACTACTACTACTACTACTACTACTACTACTACTACTACTACTACTACTATTACTACTACCACTACTACTACTACTACTACTACTACTACTACTACTACTACTACTACTACTACTACTACTATTACTACTACTCCTACTACTACTACTACTACTACTACTACTACTACTACTACTACTACTACTAGTACTACTACGACTACTACTACTACTACTATTACCACTACCACTACCACTACTACTACTACTACTACTACTACTACTACTACTACTACTACTACTACTACTACTACTCCTACTACTACTACTACTACTGCAGATACTACTAGTGATACATAGACCACTGGTTTAGTATTGATAGCGGGAGGGGGGTGGGGGGGGGGGGGGGGGGGGGGGGGGGGAGCGGAAACATATCACAGGGCCGAGACTGAGACCGATGTAAGCCGTAGCCGAGGTCGACTATAAGTGGGCCTTTCTGAATTGGGAGGGGGGGGGGGGGGGGGGTGGCGTACGCACCCATTTCACCCCCCCCCCCCCCCCCTGGCTACGGGTCTGGTTAGACACAACGCAGACCATATTGCCACGTTTCTTATTGTGTTGTGAGACATGCTGGACGTTTGTAGATTGGTCAAACTGTCAGTCATTGTCAACATCACCTTCAACTTCAAATTCCCCGTTTCCTGGATCTCTACTGACCGGTTATCGTCAAATATTGACATAACCCTCAACACACATATTTATCATTCCGTGAAAAGTGATCCACTAACCTTATACGATCTTTTTCCTAAACGTATTGTCTGAGACTATACCAATATACCGATATCATTGTAAGATTCTTCTGAACAATGTGTGATAGTTTCACAGAAGGAGAACACTGTTTACTTAGTGACAACAACTGAAAGTTGATAAACTTTTGGTTTAATAGACTATGTAAACGAAATATTAACTTCCACTATTTATTTAAATACTAGATTTATTCTCAATTGACAATTGAAATTATTTATATAACAGTACAATTACTCGACCTTTGATTCATTGTTTTAGTATAGCGCCACTATTTTAAACTTTTAAGGACTTTAATACAATATCCAAATTTTGTTTTAAATTGGACTTTTTATTTAATGGACTCGAGTTTATATACACATGAATTCATGAATTACTTATTCATTACTTTATTAATTTGGTTGCAATATTCGATAATCGTGATACGCTATTTAACATAAATATCAACTCCAAGTAATTACTCAAATGCCAGATTCATTATCCACTTTAAATTATTTTATAGTAGTACCATGACTTTTTATGCTAACGTTTCCGATTATTTCAGTGTAATGGATGTATTATTTGTCTTTATAAAATGTACTTTATTGTTAATATGTAATTGTATTTTGTAATGGTATATATCTTATGCTTTATATGATTTATTTGATTGTAAAATTGTATACAATTTAGCTTTCGGGCTACGATGTGCAGTTATATGAATAAAAACCATTTATCTATCTATCTATCTATTAGATTTCATCACCTTCTGCCCCATCAATTTGAAATACAATGTATGCAATCACCATTATTAGGGACAAATTTGACAATTCAAATCCTATTTCATCCTTTTTTACCATAATAAGAACACCAAAGTACACACACAATTTAAAACCTCGAAGTGAAGTTTGTTGAATTACACAACATAAACGTGAAGTTAATGGTATGTTAAATACAAATCTTAATACTTAATATGTTCGTGAATAATATAAAGATTGATTATGGATGATATTCATTAAACAAAGAAAAGTTGAACAGTGTAAATTGAGTTGGATATTGTCATGCTGCACACTAACTACACAGTCAAGTTCACGCAATTAACAAATAGTTTCGAAAGTAGACTGCACAATTGGAACGAAAACAAACCATAGACAAAAACATTGGAATGCGGATCGCTAGTATATACGTAAAGGCCCAGTCCCATACTCACGGCGAATCGCAACGATTTGACGTTCGTCGAGAAAATCGCTTAGGTCGTGTTGCATCGTATTACATCGTATCGGTTCTTCCCCAAAACTATGGGCGTAGATCTGTCATTGATACCCAATCAACTGGGGGGGGGGGGGGGGGGGGGGGGGGGGGGAAGTATTCATTCATCCCCCCTCATGAATAGGTATTACGTAAGTCGCTACGCCCATGACCAAAACCTTGGCTAAATCGAGTCGATTCGTTCTAGTAAATCGCTGCGAGTCGTTGCGAGGCGCCGTGAAAATCGTGAGTATGAGACTGGGCCTTTAATAGTGGCCACATCCTCAAAGCTTACTTGGAACTGTATTGGTGCTCTTAAACTTTATTGTATTCATATTAACAATATAAGCATGTGACAGGTTTTGGTCTGTCATATTTTCGATTCGTTAACAAGTTTGTTACGATTGAAGTACACAATGTATTTGGATTATTAACTTTCCATTGGATAGTCATAGCCGTGTGGAAAGTCAGTGAAATGAGTTAGTGAATATCACTGTGCATTTTTGCTCGTTATTTGGCCAATAAGTACATATTTAATGTTAATTGTTCACATATTACTCAGTGGACATATGATCAGATCACAACAGTACACATTGTATGAACCATGTATGCATTACTTTTTGCAAATTTCAACAAAGTTACTAGATCCCGTAGAGGGGACCACCACGCAACGAACAAAACAGGCTTATATCTCTTTTCAAAGTTGCGGAACTTGAGTTCCGCCGTAAACGCCAAACGTTTCCGAGTTCGTTAATTCCATACACGCGTACGTTAGGAGACCATAGAACGTACGGTCGTCCTAGACAATGGACTAGTCTTTTTCTACAGACCCATGAACGCATAACTTAATATGATAATTAGTTTTCAAAACATAGCCTTTTCTGGAAACCTATTACCTATATTTTTGGTGTAATCGGCTATTAAAATTGCTATCATTTGATGGAAAGTTATTTTCGGATGAATAATCATTTAATAAACCTGTGTATAAGCATTAGCTTCACATTGGAAACAAAACATGCACAGAAGTACAACAAAGGGGAAGGAGTGAGAATTAGACTCTCAACAGTAGAAGTATACTTCAAATTACAATATTCACGTATTATTCTTGATTTTATTCGTGTGATAATGGATGGTTGAGAAACAGTCACGAATATATCATTAATTTTGACATCCTTCTGCGTTATATTTGTATCAGAGTTCAATCAGCTTTGTTTGCAACTTATTCCCATTACATATTAAACAAGATGCAAATGTAGATACGTATCAGGGTGTGTATCTCAGCGGCTTTATTAAAATGTGTTGATAATATTGTATCCATTGTTTGATTTGGGGAGTTGTATTAATTTTATTGTTTAAGAAGAGAATGACATACGCTGTCAGCTATTCGACATGGCACGGATATTAATATGAGGCGATGGTCCCTACTATCACCTTAGTTATGTGGAATTCTAAGAAAAACACACCCCGTTGCCGTCATTTTGTTTAACCTCGTTCAGCTTTTAGTTGCACAAGACAAAGTGCACTTCATAAAATATGAATCACGCAATGACATATACACATTAGAAAGAACAGGATCGAATCGAGTGGCATGGTTGAGTGAACTCAAATAAGCGCCTGTACGTGATAACCTTTTCCGACTTTATCATCGTCATTCCGTTGATGACGTCACGAATTACCATTGCTGATGTAATGCATTGCGGGCAAGCCCTACTGAAACGAGCACAAGTGAGAAAATATTTGTGAACCCACAGTTGTTTGCACGGTTTGAACCCACTGTAAAATGAACCCACTGTGTTTCACAGTGATAACCCGCTATGTGTCACAATATTAATCCGCTGTGTTTCACAATGTTAACCAGCTGTGTTTCACAGTGTAAACACACACTGTGTTAAAAATTATAGTATGAAGTCTCAACTATAACTTTTGAAGAAAAACAAATCTTTTTATATTAATGAATAACTTGATACGCGCAATTACTAAAGGTAGCAGTGACTGAATAAGGTGATTGATTTTACCACCCGAATTGATTTACATACTAAGAATCAGTGACCTTTTTATAGTTATTAATGCAGGTCCATTTATGTAAATATCTTTACAAATGTATACAATGATATAAAAGTGACATTGACAAGGACAACACATGCAGTGGCGTAGCATGATCAAACTGATGAGAGGCGGGGGGGGGGGGGGGGGGGGCATGCGAATTATAGTAAGCTCTATATATCTCCTTATTTTGTCAAGGATTCCCGTTAAGTTTATGAGTGGTTGTTGTATTAACCTGTCCCCTACTAGAAATTGCAATCTTCATAAAGATAATACATGACCCCCCAGGTTTTCGTAGCATAATGAGTTCATTTTTGGGGGGAGGGGGTGGCACGTGCAACCCTTGTTATCCAACCCTATGCCACTGACCACATGCAAAGGGACCCAATTTGTGTTTACCCTCGTTTTTCAGGGACAAGTTCGGTCAAATCAACTATTATTCTATAACAATATTTACCACCTAGGTCCCGTTTTATAACACTTGTCCAATGGTTGTAAGTGTCCAATTATTGTAACAAATGTGTTAACAGTCAATGTACATGTAGTATTATCAATTATCAACTATTATTCGGGATAACTATTCTATGACATATTTGTCACCTAGATTCCGTTTTATAAAACGTGTCCAACAGTTGTAAGTGTCCAATTATTGTAACTACTCTGTTAACAGTCAATGAGCATGGATCATTATATGTATTGCCATGGTATAAACAATAAACAAAATAATACAAACCTTTAAGCACGAGCAAATATGGCAGACCCTTTAATGGGATCTAGTAACATTGTCTAAATCCTCAAAATTTACCTGGAACTCTTATACCTCTCTTATATCTTGTTGTATTCGTATTAACAATAGAAGCATAGGACAGGTTTCGGTTTTTCGAATTTCCCTTTTTGTTAAAAAGACAGTTACGATTGAAGTGCTGAGATGTTTAACTATCCACAGGATAGTCATAATCGTGTACAAAATCAGTGAAATGAGTTAGTGAATATCACTTTGCATTTTCGCCACTATACACGTAACATCATTTTAAGGTCAAATGTTCACACATTACTCAGGGGGCATATCAGATCACAAAACCACACAATGCACACCATACAAACCATTCGTCACTTTCTGCACATGCCAACACATTTACTAGATCCCTTTTAAGTTTAAGCATGACAATCTATGGCACGCACTTTGATCTCTGTTCGGGGCAACCTATATACCCCGCCCTTTGCATCGTTCTCACTCCATTCAGTGTGTTTGCTTTGTTCACAACCCGTAAATATGTCCTATTGTTTGCTCAATATGTATCAGTCACTTTTTCATATACAAATTATTATCGTGCGTTGCTGTTTGCAAACTACCCAACCATGCAACGACGATCATATTTATCACAGCCAAATGCACTTGACAGCTATAGGCCTACAGTACTTACTCGTTGTTATAGTGTACTTCAGAGTTCGGTCAGGGCAACGTATGAACTTTGCATTGATCATTTCGGGAAAATTATAAATCAAAGACTCAGTGATAGCGTTCGACATATCATACATATCTTGCATCGAAGGTAGCATGCTATACACAAGCTGATGTGGACGCGTAAAGCTCTAGTGGCAAAACTTTGGATACTTTCTTCGTGTATCGTTGTACTATCTGCGATCTTACATCGTCACCGTTGTTTCGACCTTATGCATTTGATTTGTATTTGACTTTTCGATTTTGACATCGACGGACCCTAATCCTAACGATCGAACTTCTGTTGTAAGTTTGAATGCTGTTTAGAGATTTCGATACTAATTGCTGGAATTAGTATCATATTGGATACATAATGACACTAGTCATACGTTCTGTGAGGTTTTTAACTACTAGTACTTTATTACAGGATTCTTTTAATAAAAAAGTGACATTGCACTCGCATGGAGTGTAGTTCTCAACACGACCAAATAAACGTTTATGATAATACACGGTGTGTGTGAGATCAACCAGTTCTTAGACTGTTCATTCCCAATATACCAGTGTAATTCATCTGGACACAAACTCATTGATGGAACTTTGCGGATGTGTATGGATTTGTATGGATTCAAGCCAAGTTTAATGAACTGTTTGGTAATCGACACTTTTGTTGCCAGTGTGAGGAGCTAAACCCTTTCAGTCTAGAACAACCTCTTAACCCGTTTAGTCTAGAAGAACTGCAGGACAAAATGGAATCCTACTCGCGATTACCATACTCTAATAATCGGAGTGTCGTTCCCGAGAGACAAGGCGAGTCAAGAGGACGACCGCGTGAAAACAGAGCAATGATCCGCTTTGCCAGGACACACATCCGGGCCATCTTCCTCCTCTCCTTCATCACCACCCTCATCCTGGTGCATGCAATCATTGGAGAGGTCCGCTGTTCCCTCGATGATGGGAAATCTTTGTTCCAAAACGAGTGGAAACCTGACGTCGGGAATGCTTTATTCGGTAATAAATTGAACAACGTGGATGTCAAGCCGAAGGAGAACGCAGTCCGGGAAAATGTTGCACAAGACAACGCTGACCAGAAGCTTGTGGTAAAGAAACGCGGAATCCCGCATCGCATCGACCCGAATTGGACGGACGACGAGGAAGCGCCGGTCGATGATGACCTCGATGAATGGAAACCCGATGCCGACGTCGAGGAGAACGGCGATTATTATGAGTATGATGAGGAGGACAAGGCTGCCGATGAGGAGGAGGAGAGAGCGAAAGCCGAGATCGCTAAGAAGCTAGCAGAAGCACCTGCAGCCGCTATGGGGCCCGCGAA
Source organism: Echinarachnius parma (assembly GCA_037951105.1). NCBI lineage: Eukaryota > Metazoa > Echinodermata > Echinoidea > Clypeasteroida > Echinarachniidae > Echinarachnius > Echinarachnius parma. Next base: position 38,665 of record JBAMJV010005277.1, on the reverse strand, counting down.
ACTGAACGACTTCTCCCTCGGTAAGGAGAAGTTTACGGACAAGATTAAAGGCGACAAGGATGAATACTTCAGGAAGATTGACGAGTACAAACCGTGGATCGATCCTCACACTTATCGCTACAAGCTCAACCCTAAGAGCATATGTAGGAAGACAAAGGAGGATCCCAGGGGTATCTTCTTGGTGATATTCGTGAACACAGCTCCCGGCAACTTCCTGAAGAGGGTATACATGCGGGAAACCTTTGGACAAGAGAGCGCATGGCCCTTAGCTGTCAACGAATCGATGCGCATGGTGTTTTCGATTGGCGCTACCAAGGACCCGAAACTACAGGCGGCGATCTACCAGGAGTCGGAAATGTTCGGCGACATCGTCCAGGAGGACTTCATCGACCACTACTGGAACATGACCCTCAAGTCCATCATGGGCTTCAAGTGGGTCACCATTTACTGCCGTCGCGCATCTTTCGCCATGAAAATGGACGACGATGTATTGCTCAACACACCGCTCATCTACAAAATCCTCAAGGAGTCGCCAACCGTTAACTTCACCATGGGGGACGTCCTGAAGGATCTCGGGCCGGTGCGCGATAAGGAAAGTCTCTACTCGAAGTTCTACACCCCGAAGCATGTTTACAAGGAGGACGAGTACCCGCCCTTCTACGGGGGCTCCTCGTACATCATGTCAACGGACGTCGTCGAAAAGACGTACTACATGGCGTTAAAAACCCCCCTGATACCTTGGTCAGACGTCTTCATCGGCATCTGCTACCACAAGGTTGGCCTGACACCAGGACACCAGCACCTGTTCCGGCAGAACGCGCGCTTTAAGATCGCCGAAGGCATCGAGGACTTCCGTATGGATGATGAGAGACTTACGTACCTGAAGCAACATATGTCGATGTACCATTTGACTATCACCCATTCGAAGATGCTCTGGGATATATGGACTGAGGGCCTATGTAAAATGCAGTGCGTCAAAGCCAAGCCTAAACCAATGAAGAGGTACAGACTCCCGTGAGTGGGAGACACCATTCCAAGCAAAGCATTATGTAGACTAGAAATAATAATGATTTAAATAGTACAAGTAGTAGAAGTAGTAGTAGTAGTAGTAGTAGTAGTAGTAGTAGTAGTAGTAGTAGTAGTAGTAGTAGTAGTAGTAGTAGTAGTAGTAGTAGATCATAACAATAATAGGTATACGAATAACAATTAAACTACTACTACTAATAATAATGACAATAATAATAATAATAAGACGAAGAAGAATAATGAAAATAATAATAATATTATCATTGATAATGATATTCCTACTACTAATAATAATATAAATAATACAAATAATAATAATAATAACAACAAGGGTACATACAGGGTTCGTTATTACTATTTCTGTCATATCTGACTAAGAACCCACAATAATTACATAAATGTCGTCATTTATACGGCATATTAGAACTTCGTCTTTACAGAGGAGAGTTCGTTTACATGCGAAGTACTTTTCATAATAGTGGTCTATATAGACAGGTGGTCTTAGACTTATGAAAGACACGTGGTCGCTTTAACAACAAGGTTGGTTATAATTATGTGTATTTCAGGTATAATGACTTTTTTTTATCTTGATGATGTCAATTTATTTTACATTGATTTTGTTAATTTATAGCAATGGGTAAGGTTAGTCTTAAACTTGTTGATCACAATGCCATTTTACCTCAGACTAAATACATCATTGTAGTAGTTACCAATCGTATGGTAGGCTAAGTTATTATATCAATTACAAGGGATTCCATCATTACAAAAACGTTGAAACTTTCTTTACCTATTAGACATAATTTATTCTAACAAAACACATAATAAGACAAGATATTATATTGATATGCAACAGGTTAGGTTCTTCTGAAAGACAACACTGCGTTTTATAATGATGGTACCTTTATATCCAATATTTAAACAAAGTCGTTTATCGCTTTTTGATTTGTTTTCATAATCTTGTCATCGTCATTAAAAAAACAAAGTAACTGATATTTTGTTTTATAACATATTACAATCTTCGTGCAATAGTAATTTGTCGTGATTAAAGGGACTTAGTAACATTGTCCAAATCCTCAAAACCCAATTGGAATTCTAGCGTGTGTGGTTCCCTCAGATACCTTGTTGTATTCATATTAACGATACAAACATGGGACACATTTTGGTTTTTCAAATTTCCCTTTCGTTAAAAAGATATTTACGATTGAAGTGTTCAGGTGTTAAACCATCCACTGGACCGTCAAAACCGTGTACAAAGTGAGTGCAATGAGTAGGTGAATATCACTTTGCATTTTTGCTCATTACTCGGCCATATACGGTCCATTTTACTTGAACTTTTCACACAACACCCAGTGGACATATCGGATAACAAAATATACATTGTATCAACCACTCAACCCTTCTCGCACATGTCAACAAAGTTACTAGATCCCTTTAATTGGAATTATAATCCATTGCCTACGGGAACCTGATAGGCCCTAAATTTACTTTATCAGTTAATGGGGATTTCGAAATCTAGTTTGGTACAAGTTAACATATGTGACCGGCCATAGCAAAACCCTGCACTTGAGGGTAATTCATGTTTTGAAGAAATTGGAATTATAAGTTTAAATAGTGTGTGTAAAGTACTTCGGATTGTAAAATGGGAACAATCATATCTTCGCCAATTATTGGCCAATTTGTGAGAACAAAGCACCAAATGAAGGCTTGTGATGGAGTTTTGCTATAACCGGTCACATATGTTTCTCCCTAGTTTGAGAGGATGTAGTTACTAGGTTGATTTATTAAAAAAAGCTAACAAAGAGTAGATCCATTGTACTTGTATAGGACATTTAACTGATTTTGGCCCGGATTCACAAAGAAGGTTTGTACAAACCTCTTTATTGTATGTTCACTGAATGATGTGGTAAATTCCATGCTAAATGAATGTCAGGCTGATTAATGAGCGAAAATGCAAAGTACGTGCATATAATTTTTGCTAAACTATTACCATATATTTGTACACATGTGCAATTATCACCGGACTTTTTTGAAATATCTCAATAGCAAAGAGAACATTTTGAGAAGAACAAAAACAACTGCTGGTTTCATTCTTCTATTAGTAAGAGGAAAGCAACCACGAATGAAGGAAGTGCTATACAATGTTGAAGAGAAACTATGCCATTAATAACAGTACAGCTTGATGTGTGTGAACATAATTTACGAGTAAATAACTTGCTTGGCTAGACGAATGCATTCCTTACACGTTTTCAGCTCAGTTTGGAATGTAAAATGACAAATTTTACTCTTTTTGTTTGTATGTATGATTGCTTTATAATGAATAATTAAAACATGCACTTTATCAACATATGCCATTATACCTGAAAATGAATATTTCATGATATTATTGTTTTTAATTCGTTTTGATGGAAATCAATAAGCGGTTTAATTGAATGCTGTTATCTTTATAAAACAAATGTAATTTGAACTACTTTGATGATTATAAACATGTGAAATTAATTATATTTTGGTAATTTACACTGAAATTCTATCGATATACGCTACACGTAATTATTGTTAGCGAAATACAATTTTTAAAATTAATATCTAGACATAATGTAGACAGTTTGTTTACTATCCCCAGGCAAAGAACAACAGATAATTATATGTTTTGGTACCGTCTTGTGATATCAAATAGCTACCCAACATTTTGCCAAGGGTTGTGTAATTCATAAACAAAGCAATCAATTTCCACCACTTACGGAACCACTATTACTTCCTGGCTCCGTACGGGCCAAACATTTGCGAGTGCGCCAATGTATTTAAGCGTACGTTTGGAGACAATAGAAGCCCGGACAATTCGTTCGCTCTGGACAAAGTAGTCTTCGTTCATGCAGACCCATGAACGCATGCTTTAGAATGGTGATGCGTTTACAAATCATACATTTTTTTTCTGGAAACATATTTTGGTGAACTGGTTGATGGAATGGACTACTTAATACATTACCTTTTATTTATAAAAATACTAATTTTGGGTGGTGGTACCCTTTAATTTTCAGTCAAGTTACATATTTGCGTAGTCTTTATTTAGGTTAATAATTTACCTTTATTTTATCATTATATGAATGCATATTCTCAGTTTGAATATGTGTATGAGATATAGAAAGCAATATCCATTTCGAAGTTGTTTAGGTTTTATATACTCAATTTGGATTTACAAATTCCTTGCTGCGTGTAATAAGTGTTCAATTAATACCTGTGTGTGTTTTCAAAATATAATCTGTGCTTTTCTAAATATTTACATCATTATTTACATATTTACATCATTTTGTATTAAAATAAGAAAACTAAAAAGCGGTGTGATTAAGACTCTAATTGAAGTACTCCCAGAATATAATTATCATATTTATGACTGTGAAAGTGAGCTATTAGGTGTTTGCAGTGTAAATATGTGGTGTAAGTATGAGGTGAAAGCATGTGATGTTCATGGTGCATTTGAAGTATGTAGTGTAATCGGTGATAGTATGTGGTGTATGTGCATGTTTTTGAAGTATACATTTCTGGGCCACCCTGTATAGTGCAATGGGTGTTAGTATGTGGTTTGTGTGGTGCTTTGAAGTATGTAGTGTATTCGTTGTACACGGTCATGATGCTGTACGTATTGTATGTGGTGTGTGTGAAGTATGCGGCATACATTATGTAGTGTATTTGAAAACCTCGTTTGTATATTTTTGAAAAGAGGAAACATTTAAAAACTGTTATTAATGTCTGGTTCAAAATTATCGAATAATTGTGGTGCCCCACATTTATTACAAATGGTTATGTTTATGGATATTTCAGCCGTTTCCGAACCGATTTTGATCAAATAAAGTTGATTCTGTCATTAAATTGTATGCTCTTTCAAATTTGACATTCATTTCTTCATTATCTCAAAAAAAAATTTGTTGTGTAGCGCCCTCTATACCAAACCTCAACTATCCCTTTAATTCGCATATGTCCAAATGTTTGCATTTTAAGGCGAATGCATTCCAAGGGTATGTACAATGAGGCATGTAAGAACACGGCAATAATTATTAGTAAGTGTTGTTGATTTGGAGACTGTTACTAGATACATTTAAGCATTTAAATCATTGAATATATTAATCATTTATCTGAAATTTAATATCAACTATGCAACCCAACCAAATACTGAAACAACTGTTTACTCTCCAGTTATCCTCTTGCTTCGAAACGGATGAAATCCCAAATATACTTGTTTGATTATTTGCCATTAAAAGTGAAACGGATTTTAACACGCTTCATAGTGCAGATCATTTCTCACGGTATTTTGGCAAACAAATCATATATTTGTTTATGTCATCACTATGGAAACATAACGACTATCGCAAATATTACACATTCACGGGATGACCTTGTAAAGCCGGCGGTTTCAAACAAATAAATTTCAATTGTTGAATTTGATATAAAAGACAACACAATACAGCTGATATTATTTGGATTATGAATACGCACAAAAGTGGGACGGTCTTTATGGGCTGGTACAGTGTTAACGCTAATCAAGCATGTCTAGCGTGATTAAAGGGAGATCTAGTAACATTGTCCAAATCCTCACAACTTAAAGGGATAGTTGAGTTCTGGTAAGGAGAGTACAGTTTTGGTGAAACTGAATTTTAGTAACCAAAACCCGCATCATTAAATTACAAACTAATAGTTATAACTAGAAAGGAACACAACATTACAAATGACGTAGTAAAGATCATGTTATCATTCAAAAAGAGCCGTTAAAACGTAAGAGGGCGCTCTCTAAACACTCATCGGTTTCAACCATTTTTAATAAAATATTGTGCATGTGATGTTTTGTTGAGATAGTGATTAGATAGAGAAATAACCAACAACTATTTAAATACCTATTTTTTAACTTTTTGAAAAGAGGAAGCATTTTTTTGAATTGTTAACGTCTGGTTCAAAATTCTCTAATAAACCTGGGGCCCCAACTTTATTACAAATTGTTATATTTATGGATATTTTAGCCGTCTCTGAACCGATTTTGATCAAACAAAGATGATTTTACTATATAAATATTATGCTCTTTCAAATTTTACACTCAGTTTTTCATTACCAAAACTCAAATATCCCTTTAATCAGAAATCCAGTGGTTTTCTCTGACCCTGTTGTTAGCAATATAGCATAGAAACAGATTTCGCTTTTTCGAATGTCCCTTTTGTTAAAAAGATATTTAAGACTGAAGTATTCAGATTGTTAACTTTCCACTGGAAAGTCATTTCTAAGTACGAACTTCGAAGTCAGTGCAATGAGTACTGTTTGTGAATATCACTTTGCATCATTGCTCATTACTCGGGCATATAACGTCCATTTAACTTGACATTTTCACACATTACAAAGTGGACATATTATTATCATATCACACAAAGACACATTTTACCAACCATGGCTATCTGCACATGTCAAAAAAGTGATTAAATCCCTTTAAGTACCACATTGGCGGGGAGTTTCGGCGGGTGAACTCGATCGGCCACTTACATTCCACACTTGCTTATGCATAGGCATTGCAAAGAAAGTACAGCCAAAGAGGCATGGGCGTCGATCACGGGGGGGGGGGGGGGGGGGGGATGGGGGGGATATCCCCCCACCCCCCCCATAATTGTGGGGGAATGGCCTGTATTATTATCCCCCCCCCCCCCCCCCCCAATATTTGGGAGGGTAAAACAAAAAGGAAGGTATACTGGCACATGTAATTGTGGAAGTTGCTACCAAATTGGACTGGACTAATAAACAACGTTTTCTTTATATTTAGGTACTACCAGTCATTGAATTGCTTGTGTTATGATGTATGCCTGTATATTTTCGTCTCACTGAAATGAGATTTATCAATATAAGATCAAATGCAATACGATAATAAATGCTGCAAAAACCTACTGCTGAAAACTGCTTATCTACTAAAAATAATGCCGGGTAGTAAAATGAGAGGTCAATATAGGGCCTAAATTTTCGATCCTAGCAGAATCTTCTTCAGATGCTATAAAGTGACGATTATACAAACAAAAAAACATATATGTAGAAATGTTAAACAACTCAAGAAAGGGGGTCGGAGACATGGAACAATGAAAGGGCTGTGAGTGGCCAATTAGACTAGGCTGGGATTGGAGGAAATACACCACAAAGAGGATGTTATGTAACAAGGAACAAGGGGTTGGAGTGTGGGTCATAGAGAGATAGAAGGAGACATGATCAGAGAAGTACCATACAGGATGGTAGTTAAGGACATGAATAGTGAATGGAGGTGAGATGTGAATGGAGGCGAGATGAGAGGGCTTATAATTTGTTTCAATTTGTGTACATAAGCATTGTCTGATTTGTGTACATCCTTCTTTCTCTTGTTCATCTTCATCTTTCCATTGATCATCACCCATTCTCATTCCCCCCCTGCCCCATCAGCATTATTTTTCATCCTACCACCACTCTTCATTAATCCCACCTCATCCACATAAGCTCCCCTTTGTTTCCCCCCCCCCCCTCTTCAATCTTCTGTGGCCACTCTGGCCTCCTTTACTATAAGCCCTTTCATCTCGCCTCCATTCACATCTCACCTCCATTCACTATTCATGTCCTGTATGGTACTTCTTTGGTCATGCCTCCTTCTATCTCTCTATGACCCACACTCCAACCCCTTGTTCCTTGTTACATAACATCCTTTTTGTGTGTATTTCCTCCAATCCAGCCTAGTCTAATTGGCCACTCACAGCCTTTTCATTGTTCCATGTCTCCGCCCCCTTTCTTAGTTGTTAACATTTGTACCTATATTGTGTATATATATATATGTTTTATTTTTTGTATAATCGCCACTTTATAGCCTCTGAAGAAGATTCTGCTAGGATCGAAAATTTTGGCCCTATACAGGGTGGCCCAGAAATAACGGAACGGGGCACTTCCCGAAATAACGCAACGAAATTACTGAGTCCATCGGATAGTGTGTCTTTTCAAATGAAAATTGATACCAAGAACGTTAATTTTGGTCGTGTAGTTTTGTTTAGAGCGCTGTGAGTGACACCATGTCAGGGTTCATTTTTCTTCAATTTTGACTGACCTATTGGCTAAAGAATGATCCGAACGGCTCGACATAGAATTACGGTGCAGTGGCTATTTAGTCGATTGCACATTAACAAAAGGTGTCCGCATCATTGTTCACCGTAATTCTATGACCAGCCGTTCGGGTCATTCTTTAGCCAATAGGTCAGTCAAAATTGAAGAAAAATGAACCCTGACATGGTTGTCACTCACAGCGCTCTAAAACAAAAACTACACTATCAAAATTAATGTTCTTGGTATCAATTTTCATTTGAAAAGACACACTATCCGATGGACCCAGTCAATTCGTTACTGTATTTTGGGAAGTGCCCCGTTCCGTTATTTCTGGGCCACCCTGTATTGACTCTCACATAATAAATGAATAACATGTGGTTTATGTTTTAAATGAAAACTCTTCTTCTCATTGTGTGACATTGTGTGGCGACTTTGAGCATCCAGTTGTGTATGTGACTGATGTGTATAGTCTCTTATATCGTATGTCTCATGTTAAAAGTTCTTACTCACTCCTCCGTAGGCAGAAAAAGTGCGTTCCGCTCTTTAGTTTGGATGTTTTCTGCAAACTTGATTTCATACATTGTGTTTATTTATAACACGGTAACTCCGAAACAACCTTATAAAAAGTGAAACTGCTGCCTTGGGTATGCTCAAGATTGCACAATTTCAAGCCCCAAAATGCAAAGCTCCCTACCGTGGGAGGGGGGACACCCCCCTCCCACCCCCCCCCCCCCCCCCACCCTCTGAGTCAGTCGCTTCGCTCCCTCGCAATGACTGATCACCCCCCCAATCATGAGAAGAAATCGACGCCCTTGCAAAGAGGCCACATATCTATAGCTGCAGGCAGCACCACCCAACCTACCTTTAGAGTCATCAAAAGTGGTCCCTTGTCTGAGAACAAACAAGGTTATGGAACCTGTCTACAGTGACCACTTTTCTTGTCCACCTAGGTGGTCAATGTAAACAGGTTTGACTTTAATATAGGGGGCGTGGGGAATATGGTTTTGCGCTCCAACCTGTATGTTACGATGTGGGGTGGCATGGGGAGGGGGGGGGGGGGGGGGGGGGGCAGTGTTCTTTCCCACTGACCAAGTTCCCCCTAGATAAGAAAATTCGGGCTTAAGATTAACTGTATCTGGGAAATCGTGTTATTATATGATCGACCAGAAATTTTAAATATATTTATTACGAAGAAAACAAATAATTGACACACTAATAAATATGCTCCCCAACACACACACACCGATCTTGTATTTAGTGTCATACACAGTTCCAACATAAACCATATGCCACATTATGTATGATCCAACAACATAGCCTACAGCCAAGAATGAGTCCCGACGGAGCGAAGCGACCGAGGGCTAGGGCAGAGCCAGAGGGGAGGGTTTGGGAGGGGGTATCCACGGGGAAGACTTTGCATTTATATACTTGAAATGGTGCGATTTGGTGCACGTTAAGCCCGGCGCAGACAGAGCCGACTCGATCCGATCCGACTGGTTTCAATCAGGCTAGAGTTGGGCACGGTCGGTCGGAGCAGATTTATCGTGTTGAATCGGCCCCGACTGGCATCCGACTGTCTCTCGACTGGCAAAATGTGTGTCGCGAGGCACTGAAAATTGAGCCGATCGGAATGACAACCAGTCGAGTCGGCTCTGTCTGCGCCGGGCATTACACATGCAGCCAGATCAATGCCAGCCTACACGGTAACTACGTGGCTCGGTACAGAAAAAAGTACTCACCCCAGACCATTCGCAAGTTACACAACAAACTGAGATAATCTGTTCGCGCGCGAAAACTTAAAATGGATGGCTAAATTAGTTTTTGAATGTTAGAATGAACAAGTCTTAGCTCATTAATTATATTTTTTCTTTGCCACTTCTTTCTTTGCCCAACTGCCCCCAACTGCCCCCTCCCCCCCCCCCCCCCCCCCCCCCCCCCCACTTCCGGCGCCTATGATTTTAGTAGAGTACCACCCATGTACTTTAGGGTTTATTCACTTTTTTATGCGGGCAAGTCCATGTCATTTTCAGACAAAAGCATGTCATAATTAAGCACAATCATCTCACATCAGGGTACCCTCTTAGCCATTTTCTACATTGTTCACACTTCCTGTCATATTCTGGCAAAATCATGACATTTTTTGTAAGAATATGTCATATTTGGGGAAAATAAAATCATATCATTTTTGGTTTTGCTTAACATGTAATCCACGGGCACGATAGCATTGTGGCTAAACTAAGTATAATAATAATAATAATAATAATAATAATAATAATATTATATAATATTTATATAGCGCTTAAAGCCCAAGACCAGTTTCGGGAAAGTAGCCGAATGCATCTATATTGATCAATATTGTTGAATATGTATTGAAATAGGGCTTGTCTGGTAAAATCCGAACCTAAGCATCGTTAAATACAGAAATATCGGAAGAAATCCAATATCCGCCTGTGAAATTCATAAATCCACCGCCCGTTCAGACCTGTCAGCGCAGCTAGCGCTGAGGGCAATATCGACAAGCTAGGGACAAGCCCGTATAGCGCGACACCTCGTGTACACCTCGTGGTCGTAATACACGTAGCGTATGAGCGATTCCGCATTGGCGATATCTATCCGGCCCTAGATCAATTTATAATTTTGCAAATATATCAATTATAGGCGGTTTTTTGGCCAAATTTGGATAATCCTATATTAGTACTATTATATTATTTCACATTATTGGTAATAAGAGCTTCCATTTCATTTTTTTGAGAGGGGGCGTTTCCCAAACTGGCCTTTGCCTTTAAAGGGGTAGTTTAGTTTTGGTAAGGCTGAACTTTAGTAACCAAACCTGGACAGTAACACTATAAACTAATGGTTATAACTCCACCATGCTCGAAATGTATACAAAATTACAAACGACTAAGTAAAAAGCCCGTTATCATTCAAAAAGAGCCATTAAAACTCAAGAGGGCGCTTTCTTAAAAGGCATTGGTTTTAACCATTTTTTCATACAAAATTATGTATGTGATGTTTTATTGAAATAATGATTAAATAGAGAGATCATCAACAACTATTTAAAAAAAGCTTTTGAAAATTTTTGAAAAAGTGCAAGCATTTTTTAATTTGTTTGAAAAAATCATCTAATTATTTGGGCCCCAAATAATTATAAGATCAGATATATTTATTGATATTTCAGCCGTTTCTGGGTCGATTTTGACCAAATAAAGTTTATTCTGCCATTAAAATTGCATGTTCTCTCAAATTCGACACTCAGTTTTTCATTACCTCATAAAAAAATTGTGATGTGCAGCGCCCTCTCTACCAAAACTAAACTACCCCTTTAATACTGATGTTTCTAAGCGCATTTCAAACAGAAAATAATACAACTAATACGGTGAGCGCCTGGGAAAAAAATCCTACAGTTGGTTAAACAGGTGAGTTTAAAGAAGCCCCTTGTGGCCATGTTTGATCGACGTACAAGTCTCTTATAAAGGCATTCTTTGTTAATAATTATCATACAATTTGCAGGCTGTCATGTCTAATCATGATGCATTATCGTGTAATTAGGGTGTTTATAAAGCACATGCGATCCAAGGCCAAAGCATAAAACAATTTCCCGAACAATTATCATCGGATGATAGCGTAACTATACAATCATCTTTAAATTCCTTTTTATTGTTCGCTGGCCGTAAAAGAAAGGCAAAACATTTGTGTAAGACAGATGGAAACACAAAGTGGCGGTATTAAAATGGGTGGTGCACGTTGACATTATGACATACTCACCCAAATGGAAAATACAGACTGGGCCCGTCGGTAGGGAAACATTCTCCTCAGGGGGGGCTGAGGTATAATTTTGAGCGATCGATTTTCCTTCCTGACTTTTTATGTAATGCCCTCTGCAGACAGAGCCGACTCGACTAATCGGCTAAGCGTTCAGTGCCTCGCGACACACATTTTGCCAGTCGAGAGACAGGATGTCAAGTGGGGCCGATTCAACACGATGAATCGGATCCGACCGACCGGGCCCAACTCTAGCCTGATTGAAACCAGTCGGATCGGGTCGGATCGGGTCGAGTCGGCTCTGTCTGCAGAGGGCTTTACGAGCAAAACAAGCAAAGAAAAGGACCTCGCCTTTTTGAAGCCCGAAAATGATATGTTTTTGATGGTTTATTCCGAAAAATAACACATTTTAATCCCGAATATGAGACGGTTTTGCCCGAATATGGCATGGTTTGGCCTGAATGTCAGGTAATTCCCCCCACCCCCCCCCCCCCCCCGCTTCCAACGCCTATGGCAGGGCCTATTGAATTCATTCTACCCCGCTGCCCCGGGAGTACATACAATAAGCTTCCGGCCTTTTAAACGTAACCAAATATGTCAGATTTGGACAAGTTTTCCTTTGTATAAAGACACAAAGAAACACAAATGATTTCTTGCAATTGACGTAGGGTTTTTCGCATAATTATGATTGAGGATCAAAGCTTTCGAACAATTATCCGGCAGTTTTTTTTCTTTGGTTAAAAGGAAAGCCAAATACACGTCATGAGAAGGATGGATACACAAAGTGGGCGATATTTAGACAGGATGGTGCCCACTGACACAACCACCCGAGCGTTAATTTACTACTAATACTAACACAGTTCTTTTTAAACGCACATACTAATATAATTATATTCTACGCGCTATACAAACATTTATAATTAAAATGCATACTGAAAAACAAAAACATAAACCGAAACATTACATTATATATATATGTTATTGTCTTATTAATTTTACACAGAGCGAAATATGTGGGTTTGCAGTGAGGAATTACATTGATCAAGTGATGAGGATTGCTGAGTAGTGAGAGGGGGGGGGGGGTAGGGGGGGTAGGGGGGTATTCCAGAGGTAAGGGCCTCCATTTTTAAATGATTTAGGGCGATAAGACGAAGGATTAACATCAGCTCCCTCACTGTCTGTCTCTCAGAGGAGGCCCCAGATAAGCAGTCTGGCCCCCGCTGGCCCGGGGCCACCAAAAATGAGCCTCGGGCAATCAATATAATTCGTGCAAAATAATGTTTGCCCGACCGGGCAATCAAATGTGACATACTTTGTTATGTTTTGATCTGCAGCTAGTGGCCACCGGGTTTAGGTATCGGACAACAACTATTTGGAATGCCTTGGGCAATGAAATGTGACACTGTGTACAATGTTTGTCTTAGTTTGTAATTGCCTTGACTAACATGACTAATGTGCCGTAAACTGGTAAACGAAAGAGATGTGTGTTTATAGCATCATACGTGACTCTAGTTCGGTATTCACGGGCTGTCTTTAATACTAGTTAATCATGCTAATGTTAATTGAGGTTATTCTTTCTTTTCAGTCGATAAACAATAACTTCAAAGCGTTGGTTTAGACGAATCTGTACACACCCCTTGTATGAAGCTTACTCTTGGGTGACTGTGCATGCATTCCACGTGTGGGTGATTTTCTACGCAACCAATGACGTCACGTCTGGCAATCGATCGGATGTTATCTTAACCAGATCAACAATAATTTATTTCGTTTTTTCTTCTCTTGAAGAGACACATTTATTTGTCCATAATTATGATTTCGTTTCGAAGACTTATTTCAGCCAATGTTGATGTTATAAATTGTAGTCAAGTGCGATCTGCGAATGATACTTTAATTGTCATTTTATATCTCGTAGGAGACGTATATTTATTTTCTAGATTGTATTTTTTTCTTCACATTCATAAACATAAGCAACCAGTTAGAAAAGTCCATTATTTACTCATAAGTATCAAAGATTTGCTTCGTCTAGTTATCGAACAGTTATCGTTATGTATGAACGCTGATCTGCACATACTATTTTAATTGACATTTTATATATTGTATATTATAGACTCATAAACATTTTTCCGTAGACAATTTGGAATTCATAACAAAACTAATAACAAATAAGCAACCTGTTAGTAACTCAAACAAATATTTTACTTTCAAATGATGAAGATTGCATTCAGCCACGTGTATGCAGGCACATGCAAGTTTGCAATGTTATTTAAATGTTATCATCGCCGATCTGCAAATAATAATTCAATTTTGTATTTATTAGTTGTAGAGACGCATAATTTATAGAATGTAGGAATTTGTTCAAAATATAAATACATACGAAACCAATAAGAGACACATACAAATAATTTACCTAGCAGTGTCGAAGATTACCGTTAGCCAAATATATGCAGCCTTGTCTGGTTAACAGTCTCATGTTTGTTAACGCCAATGACTAGACATAGTTAGGTTTAAGGTTAGGTTTAGGGCGTATTATGTTCTTTAAAGTATAGTTTTGATCTCAATGTAGAATAAGTAAGCAGCACATTAGGAACAGAGACAACACACATGCCGAAGATTGCCCCAGCCACGTCTGGTAGACGGTATTGTCTATTTTGTTTGTCAACGACTATAACTTTACATAGTAAAGTATACGGTTATTATAGGGTTAGGGCGCATATCATTTTCTATAAATTACAGTTTTGCTCTCAATGCAAAATAAGTTAGAAACGCATCAAGAATGAACTAAAATAGCAAATACTCTCCAATGGCGAAGACTCCCCTCAACTAGAGTTAAGTTTACCGCATTATTATCTCATACGAAATAAGTAAGCAACACATTAGGAATAAACTAGAATTACAAAATCTCACAAATACCGAATATTTCCCTCAACTAGAGTAAGGTTTACGGTTAAAGTAAGTGAGACGCATATTATATTCCACAATCCGTGATCTCAATACAAAGTAAGTAAGCTGCAACGCATCATATATCAACTTTAAAACAAAAGACTCACAAATGTCGGAGATTGCCCTCAGCCAAGTCCGGTGATCGATGTAATCTGATTCAGGTCCAGGCCGACCTAAATCAGATTTCAATTTCAATCTCAAATCTCAAATTTAAGTTGGAAATTGAAAATTGAAATTGAAAATTGACTTAGTCCCATCCCCCACCCCACGCGCCATCATATATGCGTTAATTGTAGTAGTTATTAGCGCATATGTTGGCGCGTACGGGGATGGGGCTAAGTAAATTTTCAATTTCAATTTTAAAAATTATTTCCAACTTGAAATTGAAATCAAAATCTGATCATTTCATGTAAATTGTGCCGCGATTGTGAGAAACACTTTGGCCCGTATTCACAAAGGAGGTTTGTACAAACCCCGGTTCAAACCGCGGTTTACATCTATGGAATGCCAATTGTAAACTGATGGAGAGAGAATGTAAATTCCTTACTTGTTAACAATGTTGATGGTACACATTCTCTCTCCATCAGTTTACAATGGGCATTCCATAGATGTAAACCGCGGTTTGAACCGGGGTTTGTACAAACCTCCTTTGTGAATACGGGCCATTATGTTCTACATAATGTATTAGCAATTTTGAAATACTCACAAGTGTCGAAGATTGCCCTCAGCCAAGTATCTACAGCCACGTCGGGTGATCGATGTAATCTGATTCTGGTCCAGACCGACATAAGTCAGATTAATCATGTTCTCTAAAGCCTCGGCTGGAATTGACTTAAATCGGTTGTTACTCAAACTCCTGAGCAAGAAAACAAAATCAAAATATATTTGTTTGTTTAATGCATGGTTGATATATTAGTTAATTGTGTTAAATATGTTAATCTGATCGTCTAATCGACCGACATAAATCAGTTTGATTATGTTGTCCAAAGCCTCGGGTAGAATAGCTTTAAAGATGTTGTTACTCAGACTCGTATAATATTAGATCAACATATAATGTAGGATTGCTATGATTATGTTTGATTATTTAATGTAATAATTATTGTTTTGATATTTCTTAGCCGTAATTCTAAGTAGGCCTACATAACTTGTCTTCTGATCGATTCTGGTATAAACCGACATAAATCAGATCGATCATGTACTCAAACGCCTCGGCTGGGAGACTTTAAAGGGATCTAGTAACTTTGTTGACAAGTGCCAAAAGTGCTGCGTGGTTAATAAAATGTGTATTCGTGTGATCTGAAATGTCCAGAAAGTAATGTGTGAACATTTCACGTTAATTGGATGTTATTTGGCCGAGAAATGAGCGAAAATGCAAAGTGATGTGGCTTAAATTATCCCGTAGATAATTTAACATCCGAACTCTTCAATCATAAATATCGTTTAAACAAAATGGAAATTTGAAAAAACCAAAACCTGTCCCATGCTTTTATGGTTAATATGAATACAATTAGTAAACCGCTAGAGTTCCAAGTAAATGTTGAGGATTTGGACAATGTTACTAAGTCCCTTTTAATGAAAGCTCTTGTAACTCAAATTCCTGGAGAGAAAAAAAAAACAGATCAACATAGTTTAGCTATAATATTGGATTATGTAATGCTTGGGTCTCATTATATCACTTGATGTTGGTACTTCTAACTTATCTTGTGATCGATTCCGGTCTTGATTGAGATAAATCAGATTGACCATGTTCTATTTTGATTTAGCTAAGATTTATTTGAAGCTAGTAAATCGAATATTTCTTAGCAATAACACGCTACCCGTTGTGTTAAAGTATTTTATAGTAGCACATGTGTATAATGTAATTCGTTTCGTGATCGATGTAATCTGGTTCTAGTTTGGCCCGATATAACTGGAATTATCATGTTCTCAATGGCCTCAGCAGGGTTCGATTTGAAGGTGTTGTTACTCAGGCCCCTAACATACAAAATCAACATACATTTGATTTAAGTGTGTTAATTCAATGCAGAAAGTGTAATATTATAAAACTGTATAGCAGCGTCTCTGTATTATATAATTCGTATTGTGATTCATATAACCTAATTTTCGTTTAGATCGATATCAATTGGATTTAATTTCAATGTTGTTTTTTGTTTGTTTGCA
The DNA here is from genome assembly GCA_037951105.1 of Echinarachnius parma. Taxonomy (NCBI): domain Eukaryota; kingdom Metazoa; phylum Echinodermata; class Echinoidea; order Clypeasteroida; family Echinarachniidae; genus Echinarachnius; species Echinarachnius parma. The sequence continues at coordinate 21,700 of JBAMJV010005277.1, read as the reverse complement.
ATGTAAGGATTAACAATGATATACTTGTATGGTGACACACCAACAAATCCCCCCGACTAGTGCCTAATGATTACAAAAAGGACTTAATAACCAGTGATCACAGCAATGGCTGGGATCGATTAGAAGCTGTTGTTACGTAATGACTCATTGGCCCCGTTGCAGAAAGAGATACAATGGATTGTAAGTCAGATCATGTGTTCTAAATGCGCAAATATGATTGGTTGAAACGCGGAAATGTTGTGACTTACAATTAATTGTAACTTCCACTCGAATGTATCTCTTTCTGCAACGGGGCTATTGATTAGCAGATGAAAACTATATTATGTTAATGGTTTGTAGAGCTTAATTCCAGCTCTGTACACATGCCTATGAGAATATTAACATGAACCGTTTATTGTGAACGTGTAGTTTGTCTTCAGAAAGTGGATTTAGTGCCTTTTGGAAATTAGTTCTTCTCCCTGCTTTCATGATCGGAATGATACCACCGTTATGATATGTTTTGTACTTCTTAAAAAGGTCGGCTCTAAAACAATTTGTTTTTACAATAAGTTTTGATTTGATGACGAATACAATGGATGAATTAAATACTACATTGAGATTACCGATTTGTGTACTTTTCTCATTGATTTAAATTATGTTTGGGTTGTCACAAGAAACAGAGCAAAAGCAATATTGATTTCATACAAATAGTCAAACATTGCTTTACTTACAAGAGTTCAATTGCAGTGCCAAAGAAGAATCGCTTCTGCAAAAGTGAAATCTGGTTCGAATTGAGATCCCTGCAAAATGAGAGAAAAGTTATTAACTAATTAATAACATTCAGTTGGCAGCTCGGCTAGTATGCTCCCTGTGGAGTTGAGACATTGTGCAATATCATTGTGTAGGTTTAAACTGTACCCGAGGAGCATGGTGAATAATAACATACTTAGTAGAATATAATTAAATGTATAGTAGCAGCAGCGCTTTATAACCGTTCATGATATAATTATTATTATTAAAGTGGTCAGAAATATGAGCAATGACCAATGAACACTGGTCTTTATATAGTCCCAAATCGGGTTTGGCCAGACCGGAGCTCAAACCACATGCAGTCATTGAACTACACAGTTCTGACGATGGTGGTGATTCCCATAAATTATTTTCAATACTTTTGCTAGTCAGATAACAATTATATATATAACTGAGTTCATATACACTGCCAATGAGTTATGTATAGTTGTGTAGTTGTGTTTTTCATATAGTACCCAACTGTACACATATATGGTATAATAGTACCCAACTGTACATCAATATGGTTCATATAGTACACAACTTACTGTACACATCTGTGGTTCATATAATACGCAACTTGACACAACGTTACACACATAATTTGCAGTATAGCGCCTTATCAGAAAGTGCATAATAATATTTTTCAGTAACTTTATTACTTCAACAGTAAGTAGAATTATGAGCCCTTTTTACTTACAATAGTTTTAGATCTCCAGGGAAAGATGGGACGGCATCTCTGCCACTGTATGAGATTCTGTTTCTTGAGAGTTGCCTGCAATTATACAACAAAACTAAACAATAATGAAAATGAGCAAAGAAAATGAACAGGCTTCCCCTGGAATCGAACCAGAGACCTTCAGATTGCTAGTCCGGTGCTCAACCATCGAGCCACAAAGACCATTCAATGGGGGACGTACGTTACCATGAAACATGAAACCATTTTACGGTGGTCTCGGTTTCGATTCCCGGCCAAGCCTATTTTTCTTTGCTCATTCTCATGTATTTAATATACTTCTGGTCAGTTTCGTCTGCCTAAATTTTAGAAAATAATAATACTAATACAACATTATACCAGGTTCGATTCATAAAGCGCATACTATGGTACAATATCGTGGGATACAATGAAAGCCAGCAAACATTGTTGCACCATCTCCATTCCCTGGGGAGCATTTCTTCCAAGCAGCTTATGGGCATTGACAAGATCCTTCATATAAAGACAACAGTTTAGTTACATGTCTTATTGAATGACAAACGCGGTGGGTATAGATTTGAACTCGGGATGTTACGATTGGAAAACCGTGCGTGCTCAACTATAATAGTTCACACCTGAAATTATAGATACGGAATGAATGGGCTTTAATAATCTTACTAGTATACGGTAGAGTATGTTGTATGTTATTATGTTTTTGATAAAATTAATGTCAGCATCGAAACAAAGCTTGGTTATTACAGTTTAAAAATAGGAATAGACTCAACTTTGCCGTTCATGATCAATTAAGAATGACATATAGTCTAACCATCAAACAAATTGTAAAGTTTTCTACAGGCAGGCGCACACCATACTGTACAGAATAATGCGCCTCGCAATGTAATTTGGTGGCGCACTATACATGATGGGCCCCGTTGCAGAAAGAGATACAATCGATTGTATGTTGCAATTAATTATAAGTCAGATAATGTGTTTTACATAATTATGCAAATTCTGATTGGTTGAAACTCTTAAATGGTATGACTTACGATCAATTGTAACTTACAATCGATTGTATCTCTCTCTGCAACGGGGCCCTGGTCTATTATTATTTGAATTACTGTGTTCCAAAGTCTGGACACTGTGTTAGACAGGTGCGTTTTAACAGTGCGAAACCCTGTTCACATTGTGAACACACTGTGACCATATTGTGAACACACTGTGTGAAATTGCTTCCGTTCACACTCAATTTCACGTAGTTTGTTCACAGTGTGAAAAGTGTTCAAACTGTGAAAACGCTCAAATTTAACAAATTCTACACAGTGTGTTCACATTTTGGCACACTCTTGTCTTTCTTGTAGGGAAAATAGCAAATGGATACGAAAATTAATAAATAATATATTACAAATAATCAAAACAGCACACTTTTTAAAATACTCACGCTGATATCAACAAAGGAAAACCTGATAAGTCCGGGATCTTAGTTATTATTGTCTTGTGGATCGTCCTTAATTTGTTAGAAAACAAAGAAGAACAAACAAGTTATTATTAGTGGAAAAAAAACACTTAAAACAAAATAAAACTTGTACTCTTAGAGGTGTTAATATGTGTGTAATATTGCCAATTACAAAACATCATTGATATGATAGTAAAGACATTCATTATTCATTATTACAAGTTATTATCGTGTATGTTTGTATTATATTATAAATAAGTACAACATTTTGTAGTTCGGCGAACCCAAGCTGACCAAACTGATAACAAATTGAAATGCTTATATACACTACTTTACGCATGGCAACATACATTGACATACGATACAATTATGCATAGTTCGCATAACGTTTAAAGAAGATTGCCTCAAAGGACATGTACACAGATGTAAAGGTAGAGGGCGCAATTATATTATTACCCGTGATGAGGATTGACTAACGCTCGTTAAAAAAATAAAATGGTCCGTGTGTGTCTCCAATATATGTCTGTCTATCTATTCTGCTTCATTGGGCATTTGCAGTTAAACAAGTCTTAGTGACCACATGTTTCTTACAGCAGGCTACCTGCCTATAGTGGCCACTGAAAGTGACCCCTTGCCGAGAAAAACCTTTCTATAGAGGTCACCTTTCTACAGTGGTCAATTGTCTTGTTTCGCTTAGGGAAATAAGACAAGACTATACACGTATTTGACTGTATAACTCTCTTCATACTGTATGGCTTACTGGAGACATTATCAATTCTATTTGACTCCGTATTATATCAAACATGCTAAGGTTTACCATACGCACAATGTCATAAGATTAGTAAAGGGATATAATAACATTATCTAAATCCTTAAAACTAACTTGGAACTCTGGCGGTTCTCTTATACCTTGTTTTTTTTTATAATAACAATAGGGACATGTGACAGGTTTCGGTTTTTCGAATTTCACTTTCATTAAAAAGATAATTACGATTGAAGTGTTCAGATGTTACAGGGGTAGTACAGTTTTGGTAAGGCTGAACTTAAAAAACCTAAACCGGCACAGTAACATTACAAACTATTAGATAACTCCACCATGCTCGAAAGGTATACAAAATTACAAACGACGAAGTAAAAAGCCTGTTATCATTTTAAAAAAGAGCCATTAAAACACAAGAGGGCGCTCTCTAAAAAGACATTGGTTTCCACCATTTTTCATACAAAATTATGCATGTGATGTTTTGTTGAAATAATGATTAGATAGAGAGATCATCAACAACTAAAGGTTTTCCGGCCAATTTCATACTTTTCTCACCCAAATTAACACAAGGGTCATTCAAATTCACGCATTTCTTGCTAATGGGCGAATTCGGTCATTCAGTTTCACAATCCTAGCATCCGAATTCGTTAACTGGCACCCCATTTTCAATTTAGAACAATCAAAATCACTATACGTGCATGCAATTTCATTTCCGGGCACAGATTTTCACGTTCGTGCATTCAAATTCACACGTTCAGATGACCTTGTAAATTTGAATGAACGAACGTAAAATTCTGTGTCCGAAAATGAAATTGAATGAACGCGTAGTGATTTTGATTGCTTTAAATTGAAAAAGGGGTGCAAGTAAACTAAATGAGATGCAAGGATTGTGAAATTGAATGACCGAATTCGCCCATGAGCAAGAAACGCGTGAATTTGAATGACACTTGTGTGAATTTGAGTGAGAAAAGTATGAAATTGGCCGGAAAAACCTATATATTTAAAAGCCGCTTTTGAACATTTTTGAAAAAGTGTAAGCAATTGAAAACAAAATTGTTTAAATCATCGAATAAATTTGGGGCCCAAATTTATTACGATCGGATATATTTATTGATATTTCAGCCATCTCTGAACCGATTTTGACCAAATAAAGTGTATTCTGCCATTAAAATTGCATGTTCATTTCAAATTCGACATTCAGTTTTTCATTACCTCACACAAACATTGTGTTGTACAGCGCCCTCTCTACCAAAACTGAACTACCCCTTTAAACCTTCCACTGGATAGTTGTAACCGTGTACAACGTCCAATGCAATAAGAAAGTGAATATCACAATGCATGTTTGTTAGCTCATTTCTCGACCATAAACCATCCATTTTAAGCAAAATGTCCACACATTACACATATCACATCACAATGATACACATTGGGCCGCATGCATAAAACGTAGCAATTGCTTATAAGCAATTGCTTCAAGCACAAGCAAGGGCTTGTCAAGCAAAAGATCAAGTTCAAGCAATTGCTTAATTTCGTATGCATAAGCTTTTGCTTGTGCTGAAACCTTTTGCTTACACTGCCTAAGCAATTGCTTACGTGTTGAACAAAGCATCGTTACGGTTGTGCGAACATCGCATTGCATGACAACAAAGGGGATTCGTAATGTATGCAAACGTCGTGTAGTCCCTTGCATAGCAGCTTTCCCTGGTCGTGCCCGACCTGGCAACAGTATTTTTCTTACGCAAATATTTTCAAATCATGAACAAAATTGCCTACATGGATATAAATGTCTAAAATAACAGCCATTTGATTAAATATGTAAGCACAACATAACCTCTGGAACCAGGAGTTCTAAATCATCCTGAAACGGTATGAAAACTTGATTCTAAAACGCGAATGTCCTTAGTAAGCAAGAGCTCAAGCTGGTCTGGAGGTGCTTGAAAAAACGCAAGCAATTGCTTATCAAGACAAGTAAAAGGTTCGTTTTATGCATACGGTTTTAAGCAATTGCTTGTTTGGTTAGCAATTGCTTACGAGCAGTAAGCAATTGCTTGTGCTTGTAAGCAAAAGCTTTTGCTTGCAAGCAATTGCTTGTTTGTGTGCATACCGATTCAAGCAAAAGGCTAGCACAAGCAATTGCTTGTTTGTATGCATACGGCCCATTGGGCCGTATGCATAAAAACAAGCAATTGCTTATAAGCAATTGCTTTAAGCACAAGCAAGAGCTTGGCAAGCAAAAGATCAAGTTCAAGCAATTGCTTGAATACATATGCACAAGCTTTTGCTTGTGCTCAAACCTTTTGCTTGCACTGCCTAAGCAATTGCTTACGTGTTGGACAAAGGATCGTTACGGTTGTGCGAACATCGCACTGCAGGACAACAATGCTTCGTGCCCGACCTGGCAGCAGTATTTTTGCTTACGCAAATAGGGGGAAACAGCACAGATCATTAGGGGGGTTTCTGTGCAGATCGATGGACGAAAATTGCCGTAAAAAGTCTAAAATATCAGAAATTGTATTAAATATGAAGTCACAACATAACATCTGAAATAAGGAGCTCGTAATCATCCTGAAACGGTATGAAAATTTGATCCTTAAACGCGAATGCCCTGAGTAAGCAAGAGCTCTAGCTGGTCTGGATGTGCTTGAAAAAACGCAAGCAATTGCTTATCAAGACAAGTAAAAGGTTCGTTTTATGCATACGGTTTCAAGCAATCGCTTGTTTGGTAAGCAATTGCTTACGAGCAGTAAGCAATTGCTTGTGCTTGTAAGCAAATGCTTTTGCTTGCAAGCAATTGCTTGTTTTTATGCATACCGATTCAAGCAAAAGGCTAGCACAAGCAATTGCTTGTTTTTATGCATACGGCCCATTGTATCAAACAATACTATATAGATCCTTTAAAGGCATCTATCAACTTGTTTGACATTGTGTGTACTCTTCACGTTAAATGGACGTTGTATGGACGGGTAATGAGCGAAAATGCTAATTGATATTTGATAACTCATCGTACCTGCTTTCTAAACAGTCATGACTATCCAATGGATATATTAACATCCTAACACTTCAATCGTAAAATGTCTTTCGAACAAAAGGGACATTTGAAAAACAAACCATGTTCCATGCTTTTTTGGTAATGCAAATACAACAAGGCATGACCAAACAAATATATACATTATTTCTAAATATAGGTTTTGTTGACTTGGGCAATGTTACTTGATCCCTTTAATCGTTGCTTCGCAAACCAACACATGCGACCTTATACTACGAAACGACTGTTTTGTCGCGGTAATAGTTTCTTTGTTAAACACTGAATAGCCAACTGTTTTGTTTAATGCATGAGATTTATGGGTTTGATATTTCCAATCAACCCTCTATAAAGATTTTGGCCTCAGAATTCATGTTTAAACCATATGTTTGTTTCTTTTGTTTTGTACCCAAAAAAAAACAGCGTCTGAATGGATGCAGATCTTTTAAGCGGTCCGTTGTCTTTTATATACCATTTTGAAGGTATTGGCTTCTCCTTTATAGGGATGTATTAGCTTTGAAAGCAAGTGCAAAAGTGATGCGAGAATAAAATGTGCATTGGAGTGATCTGAAACGTCCACCAAGTCATGTGTAAAAACGTTATATTGATGGGATGTTTTCTGGCTGATATATGAGCAAAAATGGAAAGTAATATTCAGTTACTCATTGTAGTTACTTTGTACACGGCATTAAATTATTCCGTAGACAATATTTCATAACCCGAGCAATTTACTTTACTTTTCAGACAATTTTAAGCGTTTTCATGTCCACACGAGCGCGTCAGCGCGCGCTTATTTGCGGGCGTAACGCGAATGGATGGAAACAAATTCGTTTTTTTACATGTTTGCAATCCTAATACATCCATCAACGCACCCGATTGATTTGAGTCATTGTTGACTCATAACAACGGAGTACACGCGCGTCCAAGTCAAAATTACATGTGCGCGCAAATTGGCAAAATATGGTAAAATAATTATACCTTTCTGTAATCGGCCATAACTTTTATAAACGAATAGATAGCCCCCAATTTCTCGCCATATTTGGAAAGTATATGAGTTGTTCATATACATCATTTGGGTTCATCGGATTTTCTAATTCGTTTTTTTACATGTTTGCAATCCTAATACATCCATCAACGCACCCGATTGATTTGAGTCATTGTTGACTTCACGCGCGTCAAAGTCAAAATTACATGTGCGCGCAAATAGGCAAAATATGGTAAAATAATTATACCTTTCTGTAATCGGCCATAACTTTTTTAAATAGATAGCCCCCAATGTCTCGCCATATTTGGAAAGTATATGATTTGTTCATATACATCATTTGGGTTCATCGGATTTTCTAATCTCGTCCTATGACACGTTGAATTAATAAATTTGATTTTTGTCGATTTGTATACATTTCGTTTGGAATGATGATGAACTTTTCACGCTATCTCTATTGTTTGTAATTGTTTTTCTCCCAAAGTTTGATACATTGTAGCTACGATTGTCTTCGAAAAGAATTAGAATAACTTTTTTTTTGCACTATAATGACAAAAGATATGAATTAGTTTGAACAGTTCAAATCAAATTTCACATTTTACGTACGCGTGTCGTACAGTGCACGCGGATCAGAGAAAATGATTTTTTAAAAATTAATCTAGACTCTGATATCCCCTCAATACTTCTTTTCAATTGCAATAATTATTCTAGACGCGTTACGGTGAATACGAGCGCTAGAAAGATAAAGATTTATGCGCGCTCATATTTCCACAATATTGTAAAGACATGCCTTTTATATTCTCTCGTGTCTTCTTTAAACGTACACTCTAAAAACACCCGGGTCAGACTGACCCGGAAAAGAGTCCGTTGGGGCCACACTCCATTCCGGGTCAAAAAGTGACTCGGAATGGGGTCAGATGTGACCCCATTCCGGGTCTTCATGACCATATTCCGGGTCATTTTTTGACCCTGAACGGAGTGTGGCCCCAACGGACTCTTTTCCGGGTCAATTCTGACCCGGGTGTTTTTAGAGTGTATGAATACAACCAAATATTACGTCATAGAACATGAGTTGTAGATACGATTGCATATTAAACTGTGGCCAATTAGATTTTCTAACATCATGATATACACGTTTAAGAATCAATATCATCGTATGGTAAGTTCAGTACGTACAACCTAATTCGTCTAAGTGACGAATTCAAAGTCTAGTTTGTAATATAAATATGATAAGGTATAAGAAAACCACTAGCGTTCCAAGTAAGTTTTGAGGATTTGGACAATGTTTCAGTCCCATTAATACCATGTCAAAATCAGCACAATAATTTTCCAGACTTATTGGCCATTTTGTGCCGTAAGATCATTATATGTGACCTTACACCACAAAACGACCAATATGTCGGGAAAATTGATTGTGCTGCTTTTCATAAAATATTGAAATAGAAGTCATTACCTTTAAAATGGTATAGCATTCATCATATTTGGACTAAGCAAACCCTCTCAAAATGAACACCAAAGATTTGGAATATGGCTGAAGCATTTTTAAAATAAGGGAGAAACGGGTCATTTAAAAGATCAGTTTCCATTAAAGCGCTGTAATAAGATCACATGTATTAGATGAAAAAATTATATTTAAATATGATTGTCGACGCTCAAAATGTTACAGAAGCTAGATTAAAATATGCTTATTCAGGGAATACCAAAATCCTAATTCTCATATTTGGAACAAAATGTTACTATTTTAGCTAATAAAAGAGAAATTACCACAGTGACATAACGGTTGTTTTGTGGTATAAGATCACATAGTATCTACTTACAGATAGGTCAGCTGATCAGAAAGACCGAAAGTCTCAGGCGAAAATGATGACATGCCAGGCAAACTGTAGAATCCTCTGTGAACGTATAAATATGAAAGCAAAACTAAAATTACAAACAGTCTCAGAAGCAGATGTAAATTTAAATGTAAATGTAAATGATAATGTGGTGTCATGTTAAAGCTTAGGAAATTGCTTTTAAAATGATATATCATATACATTTTTGTCACTTTACGCTTTACCGAACGCGACATTATTATCCAAAGTCATGCACACAATCTACCCGTGTCCAGGTTTGCCGTTGTCTTGTTCCATCATGAATGGATCTTATCAGCGGGGTAACCTCGCTAGTCATAAGGATCGCTAGTCATAAGGACCACTAGTCATAAGGACCGCTATTCATAACGTGTAACTTCCTATACGTGAATGACCGCTATTCATAAAACAAAAAGGGGGTCACTATTCATAAAGGCATGATGTATGGGAAGTTACACGTTATGAATAGCGGTCCTTATGACTAGCGGTCTTATGACTAGCGAGCGGACCCCTTATCAGCAACCCCACTGTTTAGAGGCGGGGGTCCTTAATAGGACATGTAGGTTGAAGTTATCTTTGAAAATCACACAACATATGCGACCATTCACCATACAAGAACACTGCAAACTTGGACACGCGCAAAGATTGTCTCTAAAAAAAATAAAAATAAATTGATAAGTTTTGTCGCATTATAATGACATGAGACATACATTAGTTTGAACAGTTAAAATTAAATTACTACGTTTAACATACTCGTATCGTTCAGTTCGCGTGGATTGGAAAACAAATATTATCAATTTCTCTGGATTCTGATACCCCCTTAACACTTCGATTTAATTTCAGTAATTGTAGCTGCATTATGGGTGAAACACGCGCATTATGGGTCAAAACGTATGGATACACCCTAATATTATGTCATATTCAGAAAGAACAGGAGTTGTAGATACGATTTAATACAAAACGTTGGCAAATTAGTTTTTCTGGCATCATCATATTACACGATGAAAAGTCAATATCATCGTATCGTAATTTAAATACGTATCACCTTAATTCGTCCAAGTGTCGAATGCAAAGGCTAGTCAATTTAAATTTTGCGCTTAGCTTTTGCTTAAATCTTTGTAGAGTTCGGAAGTACCGGTAGTACTAAAAAGTCAAGATATCCCATGGCGAAGAATTTTTGAATTATTTCACAAAAAATATCGGGGGGCACTTCGGGAAATACCAATACTCTCCGGTTCTTTTAAATATTACCCTTTTCGATATTGTTAAGCTATGAGAATAATGCTGATATTATGCACTCGTGTGGCACAATAATTTAGTTTTTATGTGGAATTCATGTAAGAAAAACTTTAACCCTAAAATAGCCGGGCTATTATTTTGATGTCTTTCTACGGCCGGGGGAGGCGGGCATTATGACCGATCGCCGCTAAGACTTGCACGCATGTCAAGTGAAGTATACAACATAGTTTAAATAGATTCAATGTGTTGAAAACAATACAAAGATTTGCATATTCATTATTATTTTGCACATGGTCATAACATTCATATTTTGTACTCATAAGTCATATCTTTATAATTAAACATTGGTTTTCACTACATACTTTTTAGACCATGTAGGATGATAATACAAAAAAAATCGTTTTAAAGACCCAGATAATTTACTATGTTTGCTATTGTTTTGATCATTTCTGATGTATGTCTTTATTTGTATGTATTGTATCGATGTTGTTGGTTTATTTTATTCCTAACTATATTTCAACTATTTTGACCCCCCCCCCCTCCCCCCCCCCCCCCCCCCCCAACAAACACCGAAAAAATGTAAACCAGACCAACCGTATGTTTTGTACACAAAACTCGAAAATGAGCGATTTTTGGTCTGGAAGGGGTCAAGTAACTTTGTAAATGTATACGATATTTAACCAACATCTTTACCGATTCCAGAACAATCAGAAATATCGCGGATGGGGGGGGGGGGGGGGGGGGGGGGGTGGGGAGGGGCGTCATAATGCCCCTGGCCTTATGAGGGTTAATGTTTTTACAGTACCTGTACAAGAAGGAGATCTCCCATGAATGCACGTGCAAAACAGCATCCTCTTCAAGTACTCGTGCAAGAAGTAATCAATGCTCTAGTCCATCAGCATAGCTATGTGTATTTACTCATGTGCCTCAATATGAATAATCACACTGTAACACTATTCCATATTGCAATTTAGTTGCAATTGCAATTTAGCCAAGTCATTCCGGGGGTCTATGGAGCGGCAATTTGTGAAAATCGGGTATCTTGAGAGCGGCAATCGGGTGTGAAAACGGGGGTCTTGTAAGCGGCTGATACCCGTATTACATTATACATAACATGCATGAGTGCCCCCCCCCCCCCCCCCCGGGCGGTCATATTTCTGAAAAGTGTAAATCTCTTGCAGAAAGTGTTGGTGTACTCTTGAAACTTAAATTCACGTTGCCTTGTAATGTTTTATATAAATGTACGTTGTATAATAGTATTGTTATGCCATATTTGAATTACTGTAATTATATATGGGGAAATACATATAAAACTCACCTCACTAAATGATATATTCCGCAGAAGAAAGCAGTTTGACTTATTTATAAATCCCCATGGTTTCGCCCTAGCACCCCTCTCTTTAAACCGTTACGTGTTTTACCTGTTTATAAATTAATTGCTTTTAATACATTACTATGTATGTACTGTGTACAATTTAGACTATTACCAGCTAAATATTGCAATATGTTTTTTGTTCACTCAAAAACTTACTCGTATTGTACAAGACAACGCCACCATTTTTTATCAACCAAACGTTCGATTAATCTCCTCATTAAATTATTTAGGTTATATTGGTGTAAAGGAGTGGAGTATGCTCAAAGATTCATTAAAATTAAGTACTACAATTACTAAATGAAAACAAAACTCTGTCGTGAGTACCTTTTGGATTACATGCCGCATTTATGAAAGTATGCAAATATTCCACTAGTGTGTATGTGTGTGATTGTGATTGAAATTCCTTGTGTGTGCGTGTCTTGTCTTTATACTAATTAATGTTGTTTGTTTACTTTTAAGTATATTTACAGGGCTATTTATGTACAAGCTTTGCTTTTTTAATCGTCCGAACCATAAAATATTGTATGTTTGATTTGTAGTTGTGTTGTATTACTTGTTTTTTATGGTTTAATAAACTGAAATGAAATATAGTCAAACCTGTCTATACTAACCACCCAGAGGATATGTTTTTAAACATCTAAAAATGAAAGGTAGAATAAAAGTATGAAATCTTTTTGCATAATACTTACACCGTATCGTTTTGCATATGCTTACACCGTATCGTATTGCATATGCACTTAGACCGTATTATATTGCATACACCTGCACCGTATCGTATTGAATATACCTACACCGTATTGTATTGCATACACCTAATCGTATTGTATGTACTTACACCTAACCGTATTGCATATACTTACACCGTATCGTATTGTATTGCATATATATACTTACACCTAATCGTATTGCATATACTTACACCTAACCGTATTGCATATACTTACACCGTATCGTATTGTATGTACTTACACCTAACCGTATTGCATATACTTACACCGTATCGTATTGCATACAATTACGCCGTATGGTATTGCATTATACTTACACCACTTTTCCAGTACAATTAACATCTGCGTGTAAAGGAGTACGCACGCATCCTAAATAGGTCGGGTACTCAGAATAGGGTGTGGCCAGCCAGTAGCCCCCTTCGTGGATCGTGCCAGTGCGATGAGACCAGAATCCAGGCCAGCGACTGTTCATAACCACTGCGGGGAACAAAACAGCAGTTATTGGCTACCCATTTCAGGCCCGTAGCCAGGATTTTTCATGGGGAGGTACGTAATTTACAAAAATAGGATCGAGACCACTTGCCAAAAATGTGTAAGGCCGAGACCACATGCTGATAGTCGTGTAAGTCGGTTAAGATGGTCGAGACCAATACAAAGTGGACTCGAGACCGATAAAATGTGGACTCGAGACTGGTAAAATGTGGACCCGAGGCTGGCAAAAAGTGGACCTTTCTGATTTTGTTTTTCCTTTGTTTTTGTTTTTGTTTTTGTTTTTTGTTTTTGTTTTTGTTTTTTTTGGGGGGGGGGTGGTGGGTGGGGGTGTGTACGCACCCAACGCACCCCCCCCCCCCCCTCCTCCCTGGCTACGGGCCTGCATTTCTCTAACAATATTGTAGGCCCGTAGCCCATGGGTTCGTTTGGTGCGTACGCCGCCACCCCCTCCATATCCCCCCCCCCCCCCCCCCCTGAAGAAAACATCCTGACTAGGGGCTGTATTTTGTACATTGAGTGATTTTGCCTTTGGGTATCCCCGTACGTGTCTTTACATGTTACACACAACATACTAATTTCTTATAAGAAAATATTAATGTTAATTCACTTCGCAATACAAGGCAATACACATATATATATACTGCAATAATAATGGTTATGAAGCCGAACCCCATTTATACAGCAATGTTTCATTTCCCACAATATCAGATTATATGCCAAGGATTGTCAAAGGGTACCCATGATGTTGCTGTCTTCAGACGAACCAGGCTTCGAGTCTAAGCTGAAAACAAGGCACGGACAACTGGCTTATTTTTTTTTCTTTTTTTTCTGTAAATCTAATTAACAGCGGTATATAGAGTACAGAAGCTATGACGTCATAACAATCTATTTTTAAAATGTTCAAATTTAAACTTCATTTTCCGAAAGAGCATAACAGTATTGGCTGAGATATGCCAATCCGAATTAATTTCTTGTTAATAGGAAATCAATGTTATAGTGCTCAGATTCATAACTTTATGAACCAGTGCACTATGACACTGTTTGCCTATTGAAATAAAATTAATTCGATTGGGCATATCTCAGCCAATACCTAACATATTTAATAGGTGTTTCGTATTCGGACATTATTTTAATGCTCTTTCGTTAAATGAAGTTCAAATTTGGAAATTCTATAAATAGATTTTTGATGACATCACGCTTCACCACTCTATACAGTTTGAACAAAAAAATGCCCGCTTTCAGCTTGAAACCGTGAAAACTTTTATTCTTGAATAACATAGAATAAAATATTTTATGATACGTACAATTTAAACAAGAACAAACAAATATTAAAAATATTTACAAAGATAACATTTAAACGATAACCTATTCAAACGGCAAATAATTCATGAGTAATTTTGACTAATTTAGTAACCATGTTATACTGATTGCGAGTGTACAATACTTAGTGTTAGCTTCATTATTTCCCTTTGATATGCTTTCACAATACGTTTCTGACATTCAAAAGCGAATCCATGCCGAAAGATTATACCAACGACGCGGGTATAGTAGGCTTACACGGAATTGCGTTTGTTTCGATATGCTATATTAAAAGGAGAATATGCTGCTGAAAACTGGCATGAATATTAAAGGGATAGTTGAGTTTTGGTAGAGAGGGCGCTAGACTACTTTTTTTTTGTGAGGTAATGAAAAACTGAGTGTAAAATTTGAAAGAGCATAATAATTCAGGGCGAAATGCCAATTACAACATGCAGACCTCGGACTATAATCCTAAATCATACTCTAACAACACATGCACGCACATATACGATAAGCTTTTTATTTTTTATAAACTTACATATACTTGGATCAAATCCAAGAACTTCAAAGCGAAGGGCGGCCGTATTCGTGTAGGTAACGATCACTAGACGACGGACCCGCCGGGCTTCTACTGCTCGGTCGAAATTATGGTTGACGACGGTAGTGCTGTCCGTATTACCTTCAAAGATCTAAACAAATACAATATTACATGGAGGTACATAAAGTAGGACGAAACATATAACGATTGATGTATTAGCACATGAATTCATTGATTTGTTGACTTATTGATGTATCGAATGAATGATTGATCGGTTGATTAGATCATTGACTGATTGTTTGATTGATTGATTGATTGATTGATTGATTGATTGATTGATTGATTGATTGATTGATTGGTTACTTGATTAATTAGATGATTGACATATTGATTTATCAATTGAATGATAAGATGATTGATATATTGATTGATTGACCAATTAATTTTAAGATTTATTGCTTGATTGACAACATGTTGGAAAGCGAACGCATAATGATTGATTGATTGATTGATTGATTGATTGATTGATTGATTGATTGATTGATTGATTGATTGATTGGTTACTTGATTAATTAGATGATTGACATATTGATTTATCAATTGAATGATAAGATGATTGATATATTGATTGATTGACCAATTAATTTTAAGATTGATTGCTTGATTGACAACATGTTGGAAAGCGAACGCATAATGATACAGAAAACATGGATTAAATGATCGCGTAAACTATTTTTATTTTATTTTTCATATTCCACAGACAAAACTATAATAAGTACTACATTATAAGCAATTAAACACCGACAAGTTGTACTTAGGTGTACGAGTAAGAATTTGAAATATAAACCAAGTAGTCATTATTCTCACCTCCCACCCTCTTTCGTCAATCACACGGATATAATCGGAGTTCACGTAGCACTGCACACGGAATGACGTCACCCAGCCTTGCGTTGCCCCGCCTCCTTGGGTCATGACTCCGCCCACAACCATGTTCATCGACAGGTCGACCTCGACCCAGCTTTCTTCCGGTGGCGAAGATGGAATCCACGCTCCTAAGTTCAAAAAGAACAAATGGAAGATGGCATGTATTAGAGAGAGAGACTAATGTTTCGTTCCTCGCATAATCAATATGTGTACTGGGGCATGATGACGTCGTGGTTCAAGCCGAGGCGCATACGCAGCACGTCCGCTCTCACGTCGTCATGTCCACAACCAGATCATGGACGGCAGAACCCCCGATCTGGTCTTAATTTAATCCTATTACCCGTTACCGAATTGAGTCTGGATTCATCTTTGGAATGTGGTGTGTCAAGGCAGCATGTGCGTAGGAGCACAACTTTCACATGGGAAGGAGGAGGGGGGGGGGGGGGGGGGGGGGGGGGGGGTGTGGCTGAGGTCTTTTGCCCAAATAAATATCCTTCCTAAATTTAAAGGGATAGTTGAGTTTTGGTATAGAGGGCGCTACACATAATAATTTTGTTGCGCGATAATGACATTCTGAGTGTCAAATTCAAAAGAGCATACAATTTTAATGACAAAATAAACTTTATTTGATCAAATCGGTTCAGAAATTGCTGAAATATCCATAAACATAACTATTTGTAATAAATGTTGGGCCCCACACTTATTCGATAATTTTGAACCAGCCGTTAACATTTATTTTAAAATGCTTCCTCTTTTCAAAAATGTACAAAAGAGGCTTTTAAATACTTGTTGATTACCTTTCTATCTAATCACTATTTCAACAAAACTTCACATGCACACTATTTTATTCAAAATGGTTGAAACCAATGAGTGTTTAGAGAGCGCCCTCTTGAGTTTTAAGGACTCTTTTTGAATGATAACAGGATCTTTACTAAGTCATTTGTAAGTTTGAATTCCTTTCGAGTTATAACTATTAGTTTGTAATATAATGGTGCAGATTTTGGTTACTAAAATTCAGTTTGACCAAAACTGTACTCTCTTTACCAGAACTCAACTATCCCTTTAACCTGACAAGCACACACAAAAAATGTTCGTCGCCACCTTGTGACCAGAAAATTATGTTTTTCCCGAATATGGGAACCTTTTTTTCCCAATGTCGTTGTTTTGCCATAAATGTCATGAATTTGCCCGAATGTAGCATGAGTTTGGCCAAAATTTACATGAGTTTGCCCGAACATGACTGTATTTTGCCCGACTATGACACCGATTTGCCAGAATATGAAATGGTTTTGCCCGAATATAACATGTATTTGACCGAATGTGACATGGTTTTGCCCGAATATGACACGTTTTGCCCGAATATAAGGTGCTTTTATCCCGAATATGGCTTTATTAAAAAATACAGGGGGGTTGCAGCCCCCGGCCCCCGCCTCCTACGCCTATGCAAAGCAGATTGACGAACCGATTCACGCGTGCGGGATAGAGCCATCTTCAATCTCAATTCTCATCCGTTTAAGCTATCCGGTGATATGTGACCGGGCCTTTACGCACCATGAAGAGTTTAAACTGGACACATTCGGACAAGTTGGACCTTTAAGAGAAACTAGTAACTTTGATGACATGTGCAGCACGTGATGAATAGATGATACACTGTGTATCGTTGTGATATGATATGTCCACTGAGTAAATGTGTGAACGATTCGCGTTTAATAGATGTCATAAGGCCGAGTAATGAGCGAAAATGCAAAGTGATATTTACTAACTTATTGCACTGAATTTGTACGCGATAGTTTAACATCTAAATACTTTAATCGTGTATATCTTTTTAACGAAATGAATTAAACAAAAAACGAAACCTGTCTCATGCTTCTAATTTTAATACGAATACAACAAGGTAAGAGGGAACCGCTAGAATTCCGATTAGATTTGGATGATTTGGACAATGTTACAAGATCCCTTAAAGGGACTTAGTAACATTGTCCAAATTCTCAAAATCCAATCGAAATTTTAGTGGTTCGCTCATATCTTGTTGTATTATTATTAACACAAAACGGCTGGGACAGGTTTTGTTTTTTTCAAATTTCCCTTTCGTTAAAGAGATATTTACGATTAGACTGTTCAGATGTCAAATTATCCAATGGATCGTCAGAACCGTGAAAAAAGTGAGTGCAAAGAGTTAGACCCCGTTTACAGTGAAAAAAAAGGCCGGGCCGAGACGCGTCTCGGCCCGGCCTTTTTTTCACTGTAAACGCTCAAAAGGCCAAATGCGGGGCCAAAAGTGGCCGCGCATTTGGCCCCGCTCTGGAGGTAGTCTCGGCCGCGGCCGAGACGCGTCTCGGCCCCGCTTTTTCTCACTGTAAACGCACGCAGGGCCAAATGCGGTACCAAATTGGGAAAACAATTCATTGCAAATAACGCGCCTTTGTTCTGTGACCCCGGCGTGCCTCCAAAATAATGGTTTGTTTACATGCAGAGCGCCACTACGACAAGATATTGAAAGGGCGGCCGGGCCGCGAGGGCCGAGACCGCCACTGTAAACGCACCAAAATTGGGGGGCCGAGTACCGCAATTTGAGCAGGGCCGAGACGCGTCTCGGCCCGGCCCTGCACTGTAAACGGGGTCTTAGTAAATGTCACTTTGCATCTTTGCTCATTACTCGGCCATATAAAGTCCATTTAACTTGAAATGTTCACACAACACCCATTGGACATATCAGATAACAACAATATACATTGTATCAACCACTCATCGCTTTTTGCACATGCCAACAAAGTTACTAGATCCCTTTAAAGTACCATGTTGAATTTAAAAGGGCCACATTCACTATACCTGTTGGTGAATTGAGTCTTGATGCGTCCCTGCAGCGCTGGCTGTCATCGTCAGAGCAACTCGACATGCTGAGCTGCTTGACCGGGACAGAGCCGTCTTCTAATCCAATAGGCTCGTAAGAGAGACCTTGTAAAATTATGATATACAATTGGACTTCATCATAATGATAATAATTAGATAATAATGATGATAAAATTATACTTCATCATAATGATAATAATTAGATAATACTGATGATAAAATTATACTTCATCATAATGATAATTAATAAGATAATGCTGAGGTGAACGACCGGGACAGAGCCGTCTTCCAATCCAAAAGGCTCGTAAGGGAGACCTTGGAAAATCATGATTATAAAATTAGACTTCATCATAATGATAATAATTAGATAATAATGATGACAAAATTATACTTCATCATAATGATACAAATTAGATATTGCTGAGCAGCACGACCCGGATAGAACCGTTTTCCAATCCAATTGGCTCATAAGGGAGACCTTGGAGGATTATGATATACAATAGGACTTCATCATAATGATAATAATTAGATAATAATGATGATAAAAATTATATTTCATCATAATGATAATAAATTAGATAATGCTGAGCTGAACGACAGGGACCGAGCCGTCTTATAATGCAATAGACTCGTAAGAGAGACCTTGGAGAATTATGATATACAATTGGACTTCATCATAATGATAATAATTATTTAATAATGATGATAAAATTATACCTCATCATAATGATAATTAATTAGATAAAGCTGAGCTGCAAGACCCGGATATAGCCGTCTTCGAAGCCAATAGGCTCGTAAGAGAGACTTTGGATAATTTTGATATACAATTAGACTTCATCATAATGATAATAATTAGATAATAATGATGACAAAATTATACTTTATCATAATGATAATAATTAGATAATGCTGATCAGCACGACCCGGATAGAACCGTCTTCCAATCCAATAGGCAGGTAAGGGAGACCTTGAGAATTATGATTACAAAATTAGACTTCATCACAATGATAATTAATTAGATAATGGATCTTCAGACATTATTTTTTGTAGGAATCGCCCTCTAAACCAAAACTGCACTCACCCTTATAATGAAATAATAACTAATAAGTAATACAATGTCTATCTCAGAAAGATAGAAGAATAAGTTACCATGGTAATTGAAGCCGTCGTGTAGATACCGCTCATACCAGTAGTCCACAGCCCACCAGTTACCGTTAGCTCCACAAAGGCACGATATTAGGAGAACCGTCAATAAACAATTATGTCCGCCCATAATTGCCGCTGCAAAGGGCAAATGGTTAAACATACAATTAAATGTTTTGCATGAATCGCATCTCGCCGATTGTAGACAACATATTTAGCGAAATATTTATAGGAGCGTCGATTTATAGTTCGTCACACTGCAAGTATTCACATTGATAATTGTAAGATTTGCCGATTAGTTACAGTATAGCTCTACAAAGGAACGACAATAAGATAATTGTCAAGAACCTGATGTTGCCCTAGTTATCATTTTCACCAAATACCTGTAGAAATCATAAAACTGTAATATAATAGTTATAATCAATACAACATAAATACAAAATAACATTTGATTACAAAATATGCTAACTGAGGTGTTACCGTAAGCTCCACAAAGACACGGCACTATGAGAAACATCAAGAGCCGATTATTTTTGCCCATATAACAATTTGTTTATTTTGTATTATTAACCATACATAGATACAGTCCTTTTCAGGACTACACCAACAGTCCTTTCTAGGACTACCAACAGTCCTTTCTAGGACCACCATAGTCCTTTCCAGGACTCACCAATCCACCCATCTCACATGGTGCAACCGCAAACCACACGTATTACATACATAGATAGTATATCATCCGACCAGTAATTGAATACAATTAATTATAAATATCATAATGCAACTAATCTGCTTTTATTTGTGTCTTCCGACATTTAGTTACCGTTGGCTCAACATAGACACGACAATGACAATATAAGAACCGTAACAAGAGTTGGCAAATATTTTCTACAGACAAATAAAATACATTAAAATGCACGATTATCTCACAGATGGACTGAAAACAAACAACATCGTCTAATACTGGAATATATACACTGCATTCTCGTTTGATTATATCATTTGATAACAAACCGATACTCCAGTTATGCACTCCAGTAAACCAGTAACCATAATCTTAAAGGGACTTAGTAACATTGTCTAAATCCTCAAAACGTATTTGGAAATCTAGTGGTTCTCTCATACCATCATATTCATATTAACAATATAAAGCACGGAACAGGTTTCTGTTTTTTTTCAAATTTCCATTTCGTTTAAAAGATATTTACGACTGAAGTGTTCAGATATGAAATTATCTACGGGATAATTTCATGCCGTGTACAAAGTAAATACAATAAGTTAGTGAACATCACTTTAGCTCACATATCAGCCCAAAAAACATCAAATTATAACATGAAATTTTCACACATTAGTTTGCGGACATAACAGATCACTCCAATACACACTGTATTAATCACTAATCACTTTTTGCACATGCCTACAAAGTTACTAGATCCCTTTAACATAGACACGAAATATTGAAAAATGATCCAGAACCAAGTATTTTGTTTCATAATTGCTTATGATCAGACAGCGACATGAAAGTTCATTCCGTATTATTCTATCAGTATTTACAATAAACAAATAACAAACACTTCTGCAATGAA
>JBAMJV010005276.1:0-38929 GCA_037951105.1 Echinarachnius parma | reverse complement strand
TGTTACAATCGGAGTTAACAGTCTGGCCAGTCCACTTGCAGCTTTCCTGGAGCGGAAGTGCGGATTCCGGGCCACGACAGTTCTAGGAGTTCTCCTCTGCTCGGTTGGGATCTTCACCTCTTCCTTTGGGCCTCAATTATTCTACCTCTACTTCACATACGGTGTAATGTACGGCGTCGGCATCAACCTTACCTACCACACTAGTCTCTGCCTCATGGTCCAGTACTTCCCATTCAACAACTGCCGGAGAGCGACCTCCATCATCATGTGCGGGGCACGTTAGGTAAAAAGCATTCATTAATATTAGTGATAGAATATATGTTGGTTCCGTTTGAGTTTGCTTTTACATGTTTGCTTTTACATGGATCGGGTGCGGTTCGTTATTCCGAAGGTTCGTTATTCCGAACACGCAAATTTCCTATACCTGAGTGGTCGTTAATCCGAAAATGAAATAGGGTTCGTTAATCCGAACATTTGTTGCATTATTCCGAAGGTTCGTTATTCCGAAGGTTCGTTATTCCGAAGGTTCGTTATTCCGAAGGTTCGCTATTCCTAAAATTAAATCGGGTTCGTTATTCCGAAGGTTCGTTATTCCGAAGGTTCGTTATTCCGAAGGTTCTTTATTCCGAAGGTTCGTTATTCCGAAGGTTCGTTATTCCGAAGGTTCGCTATTCCTAAAATGAAATCGGGTTCGTTATTCCGAAGGTTCGTTAGTCCGAAAATGAATTAGGGTTCGTTAATCCGAAAATTAAACAGGGTGTGTGTGCGTGTGTGTGTTTGTGTGTGTGTGTGTGTGTGTGTGTGTATGTGTGCACTGGCGTAGTGGTGGGGGGGGGGGGGGTGTCATGGGCCCCCTCCCAAATCAATTTAAATCATTAATAAAGCATAAACATGCATGCATGAAGGAATCATGAACATTAAAAAGGGAACAATCCCCCCCCCCCCCCCCCCCTTGGGCTGCCAAGTGAAAATGTGATGTGGAAAACATCACTTGCGGGGATTCAAAATAGCAACACTTCGTCAGGTGATACAAATATGCTGTAAGCAGGGTATTTATACCCTATGACATGCGCAACGTAAACTTATTTACTTCAATTTACAATTTAACCGTCCAAATCTTAAAACCACAATCATGTTATGATTATGCGTTCACCTGTATACTTCGGAATTGTTAAGGGATATTTCATAATGTGAAATTAAATGTCTGTGATATATACTTTCATTCAAACATAATAGAGAAACTGACCAGAAATATATAATATAAATGAAAAAAGGCAAAGATAATGGGTTTCCTCTGGGATTCGAACCCGAGACCTCCGGATTGCTAGACAGGCGCTCGATACCGCCTGAGCTATAGAAAACCATATTGTGGTGTTCGTCCCTGAAACCCCTTAGTTTTAATTGCTCGTGTGGTCAGAAGCTATTATTATCTTGACATAAACCCGAAGGATAAAAATCAACTTGGAGATATATGCGAGTGATCACCGAAGTGATTTTTTGTATAATTATAGAAAAATTGACCAGAAATATATCATATAATGAATTTTCCCTATCGTTAAAAAGATATTAAAGATTGTAGTGTTCGGATTTTTAATTATCAACTGGATCATAACAACTGTGTTCTACTTCTACTTCTACTTGGGTACTCGACAGGGTCCATCAGTCAGGACGTAGATTCGAGGGGAACCGGTCAGTACAATGTGTTAGAAAATATCACCCCGCATCACCCCGCTTAGTGGTCATATCAGATTACAGAAATACATGTTGTATCAACCCTCCTTCGTGTTTGCACATGTCAACAAAGTTACTATAGATCCATTTAATTATGACTAAGCACGTATTACGGCTTCTTTCTAAAAAGAGATAGTTGTAGTGATATCAAAGTGCCGTCTGAATCTAAACTAAATCTGCTCTGGTTATATTTTTAGCTCATCCGGCCCGAAGCGCCCGATGAGCTTATGCCATGGCGTGGCGTCCGTCGTCCGTCCGTCCTCCCGTCCTTCCGTCCGTCCGTCCTTCCGTCCGTCCGTCCACAGTTTTCAAAATGCTTCTTCTTCGTTAATTTTCAACCGATTTTGATTCTGATTGTTTCATAAGATAGGGCTAGGAGGGGGATTTAAAACTTCTACACAGAATCGTGAAATTCATTATCTATGGTAATTTATGCAAATTTATTCGAAATCACAAAAAAATGCTTCTTCTCCTTCATTTCTCGACCGATTTTGATTTGGTTTGCTTTATCTGGTAGAGCTAACTTTGGTACACTAAACTTCTACACAGAATTTTGAAATTTTTCTCCATTCATTAATTATGGTAATTTTTAATTTTTTAATTTTTTAAATTTATTTATTTATTTATTTATTTATTTATTTATTTATTTATTTATTTATTTATTTATTTATTTATTTATTTATTTATTTATTTATTTATTTATTTATTTATTTATTTATTTATTTATTTATTTATTTATTTATTTATTTATTTATTTATTTATTTATTTATTTATGTATTTATTTATTTATTTATTTATTTATTTATTATTAAAAAAAAAAAAAAAAAAAAAAAAAAAAAAATTTCCCCCCATGTCCCTTCCGGGGCGTCAAATTTATATTTTTTTCACTCTAATTATTATTATTTTTTTTTTTTACGTCCCTTCCAGGGCATCAAATTTTTATTTTTTGACCAGTTGAAAAGTGTACCACGTGAAATTTGCGATATTTGATGTTGCGAGATGGCGGATGAGCGCTACGTCATTGACGTTCTTGTTATAATCATAATGTATTTTCCATGTATATAGCTGGCTATTTGAATAAATTATTTATTAAAATCGTACTATCAGTACTCTGTTACTCTGATTAGGTTTAATATCCATAATACTGGTATTTCGTTCTAAATGCATTTTAACGAATACAATTAAAAGGGGTAGTTCGGTTCTTGTTAAGAGGGCGCTTCAAGAATTATTTTTGAAAAAAAATAAGTGTAAAATTTGAGTAAGCACACAATTTGAATTACATAATCAATTTTGTTTGATTGAAGTCGGTTCAGAAATATATAACTGATTGGAATAAAAGTTGGGGACCAATTTTTATTTTAATAATTAAAAACGTCACATTCACAAATTTTGATTAAATAATGGTTGAAACTTCATGTGTCTAGACTGTAGGGTAATAGGAGTTTTTTATGACAACATCCCTGTAACTAAGCCGTTTTTTTTTTGCTACTATTCAATCATCATTTAATTATAACTGTTAGTTTTTAATAACTAACAAGTTTAAGTTACTAAAATTCTGTTTGACTAGAACTGTATAATAAATTATATAATTTGATATTTTTATTTCATATAAAGTTATTATATTCTGCACTTAATTAATTTGTTATTTGTTATATATGGGAAGCCCTATTAACAATCAAAGAATTCCGAATATAAATCTGAAATCTTGTTCATTTATCATCTTTTCCCTTCGCTTTCCACCTTCCCTTCCTCTCTGCACATCAGGTATGCTTGTTTTCAGCCCATTCATGGAGCGGATGATTCACATACTTACGTGGCGCGGCGCCCTCCGTTTGAGTGGCATTTTTGTTCTGGGCCTTGGACTACCTTTCGCCATGCTGTGCAAGTCACCAGAGGAGACGTCACAGCAACTCGGTGAGCTAGAAGAGAAGAATCTCAGGTCAACCAAAGGAGAAGAGGAAGGCAAGGTAGAGACAGATGAGAAACCAGGGCGTGTCTTCCGCAAGGTGTACCCTGAAGAGAACATCGATGATAAGAGAGCCTGGGAGAACTCGTCCATTGATGATGATGGTGAGGAGGAGGAGGAGGAGGAGGAGGAGGCTCTAGAGACGAAGGGACTTAGATCGTCAGAAGTTCAAGCCACGAATAATAGATGTGAGCCGACGACGGGTGGAAAAGCCGTCACTAAGAAGGAGCTTATTGTAACTGACGACAGTTTACTCGAAGTCAGGTCGGACTATCAGAAGTGGATGTCAATTCTTTGCAAATGGAGGTGCATCGCTTTCATCGTGTCCATTTATGTCTCGACATTTTCCTGGAGCTTTTACTGGGTCAATCTGGTGAGTTTCTGAAACAATCCTTAGACATGTACTTCCATGCATGGTGTCGACCCTGCCTACCACCGTCCCTAGCCCCTATCAACCATGTCCATAATCATTACCAAAGACAAACCATGTTACAGCAAACATTATTACATTAAACTACATTTTCACTAGGGTTGGTAAAGATTAACTCATTATATTTAATATACATGCATTGTACCTTGCGTTGTTAATATATAAGAGCGCACCGATTATCAAAACATAATGCATCTACAGGTAGTATAAAGTTATTATTCTCGGTCTTTTATGTATGCAGAATATATACGCCATGCAGGGTGAAAAGAAAAGCAATTGGTGGATCATTGGGCCAATGAGTTCCAATAAGCGATTGCATGCGTTGTCTTCAGGTGTAGTGGGCCGTTTTCCTGTCGGTTCGGGATCATGGTATCTCCATGTTCGGACAGAGCCAGATATAGCCATCTGAGCTATCGGTGCAGGAGGTCTTATGTGTCAATGATTCCCTCTTGAGGTGAGAGTCGGCGACCATGGAAAGGTAACAGGATAATGAAAATCGCGATATGACATAATCAAACGATACAAATTGGTTATCTACCATAATTATATACAAAACAGTTACAGCTCGTTATTCCGGAGGTTCGTTATTCTGAAGGTCCGTTATTACGAAGGTTCGTTATTCTGAAAGTTCGTTATTCCGAAGGTCCGTTATAACGAAGGTTCGATTATCCGAAAATGAAATCGGGTTCGATATTCCGAAGGTTCGTTAATCCGAAAATTAAAAGGGGTTTGTTATTCTGAAAAATGAAATGAGGTTCGTTAATCCGAAAATGAAATGAGTTTCGTTAATACGAAAATGAAAAGAGGTTCGTTAATCCGAAAATGAAGTGAGGTTCGTTAATCCGAAATGATATATGGTTCGTTAATCCGAAAATGAAATGAGGTTCGTATTATCCGAAAATGAAATTTTGCGTATAGTCTCAGGGAAGGATTATACATGCTGTATATGTGTATATTATCGGCAATACATATGTTGCCTCAAGCAGTGGCGGTTTCCGACTCAGAAGGATTTTGATTCTGATTTAATCTATTAAGCAATTGTCGCCTAAGCGAAGGATTTAGAGCGGTTGGGACTGTTTTGGGAGTTTTGGTTTGCATAGAAGTAATCAAATTTTAATTTTGTGTAAACCGGCATGTATATTTGTATTTACATTTTACATTCTATATATTAATTCCTATATATATCCTGACGCCTTTTGGCATGTTTGGGGGACGCTGGTGCGGTTCTATAGGGGGCTTCGGAGGCCTGACCCCTCCCCCAAATAAAAACAAAAAATATTCGGATCGCATTCCCCCCCCAAAAAAAAATAAAAATAAAATGAAAAAAATATATAAAAAAATAAATAAACGGTCTAGAACCGGGCCTGGTATAGCCAGTCATTTGAAAATCCCCCCTCCCCCCTCTCCAGCCAGTAACTGGGCTTAGGTCTGGTCCATTTCCTTTGTTTTTGGTATTCGGAAAGTTTCAGGAAAATCAAAGATATGGATGAAAAGTAAGGTAAACATGGTAAATTAAACTAGTTATTCTCAGGGATAATAATTCGTTTAAAAAGATATTCTTGAAAATCTTTTTGGCTAAAATGGGAGAGCTTCTGGGGCTCTGGCCATGGACTTTTGGTACTGGCTATGGCTCAGGCTTACTTGTAGTACACACAACATTGGTTTGCAATAATTCGGTGAATGATTATTAATTCAGTCTTAAAAATGGCTTTAGTATGGGCCTACTTGTTCTTCTAGATGTCTCAGTGGCGTAGCCAGGATCAGACCAGTCGATGCAGGGTGGTGGGGCAAGATTTTCCACAAGGGGGGGGGGCAAATCTAGTCTATGATTGTACGTGTGTTATGCTTTCTTTATTTTTCGTAACCATGAGTGGGGGGGGGGGCAAAAAGATCAGCCCCTTCTCCATAACAACTCCACGGCAAGGCTGCTATACCCCCTCCGGCTACGCCACATTAAAAATTCATTTTTCGGATTAACAAACCCCTTTTCATTTTCGGATTAACGAACCCTATTTCATTTTCGGATTGACGAACCTTCGGATTAATGCAACAAATATTCAGATAAACGAACCATATTTAATTTTCAGATTACGTATACGTAATGCGTGTGTTAGGAATAACGAACCTGCGGAATATCGAACCTTCGGATTAACGAGCTGCACCCTACAAAACATATACCACATCGCGACTTTATGTTCTGATTGATTCCGTTATCAAAACTGTATTGATTATTTAATCTATATATCCCACATTGTTTACTCATGATCGTATAGCGGACGTCATGGTTAATAATGCGAACACCATATGCTTTTATGATATTATAACATAATTCTTTATTGAAAACAATGTTGGCAAATATTGTACGTGACCTAATGTATTGTTACATGAGTCACGACACATGGTATGTAAAGGGATCTAGTAAATTTGTTGTCATGTGGCACAAAGTGATGAATGTTCGATAAAATGTGTATTGTTGTGATCTAATATGTCCCTGATTTTTGTGAACATTCCATGTTAAACGGAAATTATATGGCCAAGTTAAGAACGAAAATGCAAAGTGATATTCGCCATACATCTCATTGCACTGAAATCTGAACACTCAATCGTAAATATCTTGTTATAAAGAGAAATTCGAACAACCAAATCCTGCATCCATTCTTCTATTGGTAATACGAATACACCAATTGAGAGAACCACTCGAGATTTCTGGATTTGGACAGTGTTATACTAGATCCCTTTAAACTTCTCGTACATTTGTTTCATTAGGGTATATATCTAGGATAACCGTCGGGTGTTCGCGAATTAGAAGATTTGTTGTTGCTATACTTTCAACATATTGGCGGGAGAAGCAGTAACACACCTCAAAGACCCAAACAGGCTGATAATAATCTTTTATTACGTTTTTTAAATTGAAATTGGATGTGAAGGCAGATAGAAATAGTGCGCTCTAGCAGAATAAATATCCCATTACATAATTACTGTTCAAAAACAAATTAGTAATGAAATCGTTTAGATGACTTGTAGTAGACAATAGAGGTTGTTTACCTAATGTTACATTTATGTTGTCTGTGATCAAACTGTTTTATATAAGACATTTCAAACAATGTTTTGTCGAGAAAGGTGTATTTATATGTGATATGCGCGTTATTATTATTATTATTATTATAGCATATTACAGTGATACATACAAACGGTGGTTGGGAGTCCATGATTGTATAAATAGATTTATTTTGTTCATTGTGTAACGAAATATTATATAATGATTGAAAATGAGATTTGTTTGTTTTAAGTACCAAAACTTAATGTTATCGCTAGATTAATTTTATTTCACCTTTCAAAATGAACAATTCGATTATGTTTGTTTAATATGTCAGGTGAGCTATTTATCGGATGTAGGTCTGACGCATCGCCAGGGTGCCTACATCCTAACTACCTGTGCCGGAGCCGAGCTGACTGCCAAGATACTCCTAGCAACACTAGGGGATCGGCTGCCCATAAGTAACATCACCATCCTGGCAGTACAAGGTCTGATCACCAGTGCCTTCACAGTGGGCGTCATGTTTATCAGCAACTTCACTCAGGCGATAGGCATCATTCTAGGTAATCATTCAATTGGGGAGAAGTCAACTGGTAAATTGGGTTAGCATCAGCAGGGTTTGTACAACACACCTGTAAGCTATTTACACAGATAAGGAACACGAATGAAGACAGTATGTCATTTCGTATGGGTCCTGATAGACGTCTTTAATTCCGCCTTACCATATGCTTACCATGCAAGGAACAAAATGATGCAACTGTATTTTCTCAAAACGCGTCCAATCAGTATATTGCGAGATCTGCCAGAACAACATATTTCAAACATAGTGCATTAGATAGCCCCATTTAGCATTGCGCCAAATAACCACAAATTTCCACATTATCATAATTGCAATATTTTTCAACACATGCACGCATAGGCGCCGGAAGTGGGGGGGGGGGGGGGGGGGGCAGGGGGGCGGCCGCCCCCCCCCCCCCCCCCCCCCCAATCCAAAAAGTGGGGGGGGGGGGGGGCAAAACGCGTTTTTGCCCCCCCAAAAAGCCCCCCCCCCCGGAAAAAAAATGTATAAGCCTTGTTAATTCTAACGTTCAAAAACTAATTTATACATCAATTTTAAGTTCTCGCTGCGTATGGACTGGGGAGTGGGGTGAGTACTTTTTCTGTACCGGGCCACGTAGTTCCCGTGTAGGCTGGTATAGAGTACAGAAGCCATGATGTCATAAAAACACTTTTTTAGAATTTTCAAATTTGGACTTCATTTTCAGAAAGAGCATAACAAATAATGTCCAAATACCGAATATCAAAAGTATAGGTTACGTATTGGCTGAGATATGCCCATCCGAGTGAATTTTACTTCAATGGGCAATCAGTGTTATAGTGCACTGGTTCATAAATTTATGAACCAGTGCACTATAACACTGATTGCCCATTGACAAAAAAATCATTCGGATGGGCATATCTCAGCCAATACGTAACCTATTCCTTTGATTTTCGGTATTTGGACATTATTTGTTATGCTCTTTCTGAAAATGAAGTCCAAATTTAAAAATTCTAAAAAAAATGTTTATGACATCACATCATTTATGACATCACACTTCACCACTCTATTGCTCTGGCTGATTGTGTGACGTGCACCAAATTGCACAATTTCAAAATCTTCCCCGTGGGAGGGGGATACCCCCTCCCAAACCCTCCCCCTCTGGCTCTGCCCACGCCCTCGGTCGCTTCGTTCCCTCGGGACTGCTTATTTACAACAGTTGATAATAAAAATTGTCCAGCAAGAAACCTTCGCTCTCAGTCAAAATCTCTTTTAGTCACCCCCATAATATCAACAAATTTTTACGGTGCAAGATCTTTCCAACTGGCAGCCGCAGAGTTATGGAATAAATTACCGAGCCATCTCAAGCATGTTGACACAGTAAATGATTTTAAGAGTCTTTTGAAAACGTATTTGTTTAATTTGTAAATCACTGTATGTCAAAGTTTTGTCATTTTTCATTTCACCCTGTCTTTTCTTCGCTCCCTGTCTGTTATTCTATTTTTCTATTTTCAATCCTTTAAAGCGCTTAGAGACTTAAATTTATTTTTTGTGATTATGCGCTATATAAAAATGGTTTATTATTATTATTATTATTACGTTGTTGGATCATACAGTCATAATGTGGCATATTCATTAGTGTGTCAATTATTTGTTTTCTTCGTGAAAAATATATTTAAAATTTCTGGTCGATCAAATCATAACACGTTTTCCCAGATACAGTTAATCTTAAGCCCGAATTTCCTGTCTAGGTATGCACCAGATTGCATAATTTCAAATCCAAAAATGCAAAAGCTCCCTACTGTGGGAGGGGGACACCCCCCCCCCCCCCCTCCCCCGCTCAGTCACTTCGCTCCATCACAATGTCTCACTTTCACCTCTGGCAACCCTGTGAGTGTGGTTGGGCATGAGCCCCTACACAAACAAATCGTGAGCCCCCTTAGGTCTTTGCCCCCCCCCCCCCCAATCCAAAATTGCTTCCGGCGCGCCTGCATGCACGGTATAGTTTGCTGAACGATGGTTGATTGTCTTGTCATGACACCGACGCAAACTAATGAGCTACCTTCCTGAGATTAAAGGGATCTAGTAACTTTGTTGACATGTGCAAAAAGTGATGAATGGTTGATGCAATGTATATTGTTGTTATCTCATATGTCCACAGGGTATTGTGTGAAAATTTCAAGTCAAGTGGACATTGGGTGATTTCAAGTATTTCGCTTATTACGTTGTTGGATCATACAGTCATAATGTGGCATATTCATTAGTGTGTCAATTATTTGTTTTCTTCGTGAAAAATATATTTAAAATTTCTGGTCGATCAAATCATAACACGTTTTCCCAGATACAGTTAATCTTAAGCCCGAATTTCCTGTCTAGGTATGCACCAGATTGCATAATTTCAAATCCAAAAATGCAAAAGCTCCCTACTGTGGGAGGGGGACACCCCCCCCCCCCCCCCCCCCCCCCTCCCCCGCTCAGTCACTTCGCTCCATCACAATGTCTCACTTTCACCTCTGGCAACCCTGTGAGTGTGGTTGGGCATGAGCCCCTACACAAACAAATCGTGAGCCCCCTTAGGTCTTTGCCCCCCCCCCCCCCCCCCCAATCCAAAATTGCTTCCGGCGCGCCTGCATGCACGGTATAGTTTGCTGAACGATGGTTGATTGTCTTGTCATGACACCGACGCAAACTAATGAGCTACCTTCCTGAGATTAAAGGGATCTAGTAACTTTGTTGACATGTGCAAAAAGTGATGAATGGTTGATGCAATGTATATTGTTGTTATCTCATATGTCCACAGGGTATTGTGTGAAAATTTCAAGTCAAGTGGACATTGGGTGATTTCAAGTATGGTGTTTAAGGCCGGTGTTAGTGTTTATTACACACAAACACCAGTTTGATAAACACTAACACCAGCCCTAAACACCATACTTGAAATCACCCATTGTATGGCCAAGTAATAAGCGAAAATACAAAGTGATATTCGGTAACTCACTGCACTCACTTTGTACACAGAAGAAAAACTCGCCCGGAGTTTTTCTTATCTGAATACTTCAATCATACATATCTTTGTAACGAAAGGGAAATTTGAAAAACCGAAACCTGTCCCGTGATTTTATTGTTAATACGAATACAACAAGGTATAAGGGAACCGCTAGAATTAGAATTTTATTTTGAGGATTTGGACAATGTTAAAGTCCCTTTAATTGTTAATTTGTATGAAGTAAGCATTATTTGGGGTTTATTTTGTTCATGGCGACAAATAGTATATGATTATATTAAACATTTTATTCATTCATCTGGATACATTTTAAGGAAATGATAACAACTATCGGAGGTTTTCCCTCTAACAGGATATACGTTATGGCTCACTGGTCGATTGTCTTCTGTTTTTTTCTTTTACGAGAAGTTTTGCTATGATTTTTCACCAGTTTACTAAATGTTCGCTCTGCTGACTATTTGATGGGAAATTCGTCGTTAAATTGTCAAGGGATGTCAAATCACCGTTGAAGGCCAAGGCAACACACGTGCATTGATGGCAATAACCTATAATAACAATAGGAAAAGCACGGGTAGATCCGGTGATCCTCGAAAGACGTTGGCTGGAAAGGATTGTTCACGCGTTTATACATAGCTTTAGTGAGCTAATCATGTGCGTTGGTATTGGTAGTGTATTATTTGGCCTTCCATCGTTGACATTGATAAATATCATTTTAATTAGAACAAGGCGTGCTAATCGGCCTATAGGCTAATTCATTATTGTGGAATTTTGTTAGCGACATTTCCTTTCAATCAACAAGTTGGACACTTTGGACCCAGATTATTTATACTCGGACAACATCAACTCAGGACCCATATTCTTTATACTCAGACCATGTTCCAAACTCCCAATATCAGCTCGGGACCCAGATTCTTTGTACTCAGACCATGTCCCAATATCAGCTCGGAACCCAGAGTCTTTGTACTCAGACCATGTCCCAATATCAGCTCGGAACCCAGATTCTTTGTACTCAGACCATGTCCCAATATCAGCTCGGAACCCAGAGTCTTTATACTCAGACCATGTCCGAACTCAGACCATGTCCCAATATCAGCTCGGAACCCAGAGTCTTTATACTCAGACCATGTCCCAATATCAGCTCGGAACCCAGAGTCTTTGTACTCAGACCATGTCCCAATATCAGCTCGGGACCCAGATTCTTTATACTCAGACCATGTCCCAATATCAGCTTGGGACCCAGAGTCTTTGTACTCAGACCATGTCCCAATATCAGCTCGGGACCCAGATTCTTTATACTCAGACCATGTCCCAATATCAGCTCGGAACCCAGAGTCTTTGTACTCAGACCATGTCCCAATATCAGCTCGGGACCCAGATTCTTTGTACTCAGACCATGTCCCAATATCAGCTCGGAACCCAGAGTCTTTATACTCAGACCATGTCCCAATATCAGCTCGGAACCCAGAGTCTTTATACTCAGACCATGTCCGAACTCAGACCATGTCCCAATATCAGCTCGGAACCCAGAGTCTTTATACTCAGACCATGTCCCAATATCAGCTCGGAACCCAGAGTCTTTGTACTCAGACCATGTCCCAATATCAGCTCGGGACCCAGATTCTTTATACTCAGACCATGTCCCAATATCAGCTTGGGACCCAGAGTCTTTGTACTCAGACCATGTCCCAATATCAGCTCGGGACCCAGATTCTTTATACTCAGACCATGTCCCAATATCAGCTCGGAACCCAGAGTCTTTGTACTCAGACCATGTCCCAATATCAGCTCGGGACCCAGATTCTTTATACTCAGACCATGTCCCAATATCAGCTTGGGACCCAGATTCTTTATACTCAGACCATGTCCCAATATCAGCTCGGAACCCAGATTCTTTGTACTCAGACCATGTCCCAATATCAGCTCGGAACCCAGATTCTTTGTACTCAGACCATGTCCCAATATCAGCTCGGAACCCAGATTCTTTATACTCAGACCATGTCCGAACTCAGACCATGTCCCAATATCAGCTCGGAACCCAGAGTCTTTATACTCAGACCATGTCCATTATCAGCTCGGGACCCAAATTATTCATACTCAGACCATGACCCATTATTAGCTTTTAAACCCTTAAAATTTCGTTCATTCATATTTGTAATTAATTATAGGTACAGCTTTATATATATATGTTCTGGTTTGGAGCCCCTATAGAAAAAAATAACTTGTGATTAGGAACCCGTTTATTAATCAAAAGTTTTTGAATAAAAAACAATCTTATTCAACTGCGAAAATGATGGATTGTTTAAACAATTATGTACACATAATTGTCATAATTATATATAATGAACATTATTATGGAACAGCTTATGCAAGAACAACAATGATTTATAGTATACCAGGGGTTCTAAACAATATTATAGACAATAACTGTCCTAATTAATAACTGTTGTTTTAGGCAATTTTATGATTTATAATATAGTAATAGTCTCCTGTCTTCCATTCTCCATGTCGGAATTCATCGGCATGTGCATCTTATGCATTGCTTCTTTTCATTGGTTTTATAAATAGACTGACCACATCAAACTTTGATCTTGATATGGTATTTATACATTTTCTTACCTTAGCCTGTCTTTATGACTTCGGATAATTACTGTCCTCGTTATGAATGTCTTATCTCTGTTTCTTGACCGTGACACTTTGTTTCGTTTGTTGTTGCTTGCACAATAGCATTGGTCCTTCTATGGTATTGACATTTCCTGATATTGGATGCGATAGCATGTAATAATATTTATTGTAAAGTTTTAAAATGTGTGTCAACGTGTGAACTTTTGACAATGGTACCTGTATGTCACATATTTTCTCCAAACTTAATGAAATTCGTATTAGAGTATGTACAATAATATGTCGTGTTCAATTTCTAAGACTGCTTGAAACAGAGGCGTCGATTCGTTCGGAAAACACAATGCATTGGGGGGGGGGGGGGGGGGGGGGGGCGAGCATTGTTTGTGAACAATGCTCGCCCCCCCCCCCCTCCCCCCCCCCCCCCCCCCCCCCCAATGAATTGTGTTTTCCGAACGGATCGACGCGCCTGGCTTAAAAACAGGCATGTTAAATGCATTATGCACAAAAGGAATGTGGGTGATAATATTTAAAATATATATATACTTGTGATATAATAAACACAACGATTGGCATTAGTTCAGTGCCTAAGGCCCTAAAGGTACGGGTCGGTATTTGAAGGGTCCTAAATTAATCGTGCATTATCTTCATTTAGATTATGTAACCCGTTACGGTGCAACAGTTTAATTTCCACGACTTGTGTTGATGATAAAGATGACAATTACAACGTTGCCTACCGTATATGGACAATATTTTGTTAAAGTGATTAGAGGCGTAACGCTTTGTACGGACATTTAATTTTGCGTTTAGCATTGTGCTAACATTTACAAGAAAACAAACACTATTAACCTTTGTGAGTAATGTTTATTTTTCATATATCATTTATGAGTTCACTTAAGTGGCCGACTATCGAGACATTAAGTAAACATGATATGAAACGAATTGTTACATGGCAATGTCGCATTGGTGTAGGGAGGAATTACCAAGCAAGGGGCGCAACGGATGTTACACGGGGGCGCAATGTACACGAGATGCTACTGGCATCAGTGTGTGCCGTGTACAGTTTGTACTATTTTGTATTATGTATAATTCATTGTTATATCTCATATTTATTTTCATTTGTCTCCTAACGCGGGGCGGAAACCGACTCTGCCCTATGCTTTCTCCGCCTCTGCAACAACAAAAGAGTTCAACATGACAAACCAGGGCCATCGACCGTGTGTTTAATTGCAATGAACTATTCATGAACTGTTCATGTTTACCGAGGATACTATTAGCATTTCCACCCGTCTTATAATCATGGGCGTATTCACGGGAGGGGACAGAACCTTACCGTCATATTTTCCATGTTATCTATTTTAATATTTCATCATTTTAAAATCATTAATATCTTTTTAACGAAAGCGAAAATCGGAAAACCGAATCCTGTTCCATGATTATATTGGTGATACGAGTACAAAGAGGGTTTGTGAAAAGCGCTACAGTTCTTAGTAAGTTTTCTGGATGTTGACAGTGTTGCTAGATCCCGTTAAGAAAATATTCATAAATCCTACACATTTTTGAAAAAAGGGTGTTTTTTAAATGTTTGTGATATTCTCTAGATATTGAATCAACATTTCAAAATCACATTCACAATGTTGTATACAAAATGGTTGAAACTTGTGTATGCAAGTTTTCTGTTGCGTTATTTGCTAATTTTTAAAATGAAAAGAACCTTCTAATTAACTTAGCCGTAAAGTTGTCTTTCTGCCATTTAGGCATGGTGGATTTATAAATATTAGTTGTTAATGATTACGTACAAGTTTCAGTTACTAACCTTTATATAAATTGGTAGTACAGTTTTGGTCAAACGGAATTTCAATTTAATTTTGTTTTTCATTTCGTTTATTTCCACAAAATTGAATAAAAACATACACAAATTACAAAATTAGCACAACATAAATATAAACAAAATGTACAATTTAAAAATATTCAAAGTGTGGAGGGAGAAGCAGAGGCCATTGACCTATCAACGAAAACTTGTAAGTAATCGTTAACATGGTTAACAACTAACAATAATTCAGCTGTGTGCTCTTTTAAATGTTACACTTTGTTTTCATTACCTTACAAACAAACAACAAATTCTCAAAGCGCCCTCTAAACCAAAACTGATGGTTAAAGGGGTAATACAGTTTTAGTAAATTTGAAAAAAGTTTGAATGGCTCTTTTTGAAAGTTAACAGGCTTTTTACTTATTCGTTTGTAATTTTCTAAACTTTTCGAGCATGGTGGAGTTATAACTATTAGTTTGTAATGTTATAGAGTGGTGAAGTGTGATGTCATACATGATGTCATAAACATTTTTTTTAGAATTTTCAAATTTGGACTTCATTTTCAGAAAGAGCATAACAAATAATGTCCAAATACCGAACATCAAAGGAATAGGTTACGTATTGGCTGAGATAAGGCCATCCGAATGAATTTTTACTTCAATAGGCAATCAGTGTTATAGTGCACTGGTTCCTAAATTTAGGAACCAGTGCACTATAACACAGATTGCCCATTGACAAAAAAATCATTCGGATGTGCATAATCTCAGCCAATACGTAACCTATTCCTTTGATTTTCGGAATTTTGACATTATTTGTTATGCTCTTTCTGAAAATGAAGTCCAAATTTTAAAATTCTAAAAAAAATGTTTATGACATCATGTATGACATCACACTTCACCACTCTATAACCATTGATAACATTACAAACTAATAGTTATAACTCCACCATGCTCGAAAAGTTTAGAAAATTACAAACGAATAAGTAAAAAGCCTGTTAACTTTCAAAAAGAGCCATTCAAACAAAAGAGGGCGCTCTCTAAAAAAGCATGGGTTTCAACCATTTTTCATAAAAAAATTAGGCATGTGACGTTTTGTTGAAATAATGATTAAATAGAGAGATCATCAACAACTATTTAAAAACCTCTTTTGAAATATTTATTGATATTTCAGCCGTTTCTGAACCGATTTTGATCAAATCAAGTTTATTCTGGCAGTAAAATTGTATGCTCTTTCAAATTTTAGACTCAGTTTTGTATTATCTCACAAAATTTTTGTTCGTGCAGCGCCCTCTATACCAAAATTGAACTGCCCCTTTAAAGTATTCAACCTATTTTAGCTATATATACCAATTTGACAATGAGACGGAAGCCGTCATCATGCACGCCCTTTGTAGATTTAATCTGATTTCGGGTAAATGTTTTGAGAGTCGGAAGGTGACGTTTGGTCCCAAAGTCAAGTAGTACGGTTGCACGTAGACTAAGGCGAATGGTTATAAATATTGATATTAAACGAGCGTATAAAGGGGAACTTATATTAATGCACTATCTGACCTGAAGCCTATATATTCTATTTGTATGGTGTTTATTCTAGAAACTGTATTGATCGACATACATAAGAAGAGAAACAAATATGGACTTTATAGTCACTAAATATATTCAGACATAATAATTTATTTAAGCAAACACACGCTCACAGATAACATTTTTTAATTATGTGGTGTCTAAACTCTGGTAGGTGGTAGCTATTGACAAATCTTATATATTTTATTACCTCACGTTAGATTCAAACAAATGTTTAGTAGACAAGTCGATTGACATTTTGTACCTTCATATCCCCAATGACATGATCAAAATGTTATAATGAACACATTTCTACTTAATAAAAGGCACCACCACCTTTCAAAACATCCGCGAAGAACAATTTGAATAGTTTGCCACTAAAATGGACTGAAATGGAAACAAATCATTCTTTGCAAGTAAATCAGGAGAATGTGCCAGTAAAAACACTACAGGAGTTCCTTTGTGGTGCCCCTTTACTCCAACTCATGGGGTCTCGAGCTCGAAACCAATCGATGCCACGGCATTTATGTCCTTCAGCAAGACAAATATTATGGACATTCGCTATTAACATTCACATTGCTGCTAGAGAGCAGAGGGGGTGTTTCACAAAGATCCTCAGTTGAAATTATCTCTAAGTTGGACTTAAAGGGATAGTTGAGTATTGGTCAAACTTAACTTTAGTAACCAAAACCTGCACTATTACGGTACAAAGTAATAGTTCTAACTTCACCATGCTCGAAAAGTATACACAATTACAAACGACTAAGTAAAACCCCTGTTATCATTTTTTTTTTAAAGAGCCGTTACAACTCAAGAGGGCGCTATTTAAAAAAAATGGTTTTAGCCTTTTTTTTCATACAAAATTGTGCATTTAATGTTTGTTAAAATAATGATTCAATAGAGATATCATCAACGACTTTTTAAAAAACCTATTCTGATTTTTTTCAAAGTATAGTCTTTGAGCATTTTTTGAAATTTTTCTAAAAAGTCTAAATATCGCCCGGTGATTGCCGGTGAAGAACATTTTGAATAAAAATATATTTATGGATATTTCAGCCTTTTCTGAACAGATTTTGATCAAATCAAGTTTATTCTGTCATTAAAATTGTATGTTCTTTCGAATTTGACAATCAGTTTTTCATTATCTCACAACAAAATATAGGGGGGCACTTCGGGAAATACCAATACTCAACACTACCTTTAAATAGTATGGAGAGCCATTAGTTTCTTTTACAATTTTTTTAAAAGTCCTTGTTTAAAGGCATAAAATATTAATTTAAATCATTAATATTTTCTATTAACAAGGATATTCCATGTTTTTTGATGTAAAATGTATGACAGTCTAAAATACTTGCATTCTTGGTTTTGAATATATTTTATTCTAAGGCTACACATGGCTTTCCATAATAGTTAAGTCCTAACTTAAGATCTTTGTGAAACACCCCACAGGAGTATAAACGGTTGCCTTATTATGTGTAACTTAACCTGGTGCGCCAACATGGTTGTTCGCGGCAAGTACACTCTATGGGGAATTGAGAGGTGCAATACACAGTTGTGCGGACATGAAATGTGCCAAGATAATAACTATACTGTATAATAATAGACATTGCACCAATTCTATTCCGAGGCGCATCATACTGTACAGTATTCCCTGGCTGTATAAGCCGAGCTGCCTGCAAGCATGGCAAGCAAGCGCATCACGCATTTCAAGGAATACATTTCTGCCAGGTACCCATTTACTACACCAGTGTCCCGCTGCAGAAAGAGATACAATCGATTGTAAGTTACAATTGATGTAAGTCAGCAACTTTGCACGTTTCAACCAATCAGATTCGCGCATTTAGGACACGTGATATAACTTGAGAGCAGTAATTTGTGGATAAAGATGACCAGCGGTAATAATGATAAAAGTGTGCCAAGAGTGTCTGCTGACAGATGTACTCGTTACAAATATAATCATTATTATAATAATCATGCATAGCTTGTGGTAACAGTTGGTATTTATCAATATTGATGTATGTTTGTATTGTTATGTATTTTCCCCATTTAATGACTTTGTAATTTAATATCGGCAGTGATGGGGTCGGGAATTAATATTGAAATCATGCTTCTAGCCCAAATAAGATTTACGTTATGCTAGTCGTAATTTAAGACTTCAAAGATATAATCAAACTTGATCACGACACTGACTAACCCAACTTGGTCCAGTAATTCCATATTACTGGATCACGACACTGACTAACCCAACTTGGTCCAGTAATTCCATATTACTGGATCACGACACTGACTAACCCAACTTGGTCCAGTAATTCCATATTATTCGATTGTTCGGCAATACTTGTGATATATAGTCATTGTGCAATACTGTACGCGAGATGGTCCACAGGTATGACGATAATATCGTACAATATGTTAGCCCCATAGTTTGTTATCCTCCCAGTCCTTCTCAGGAAGCTCCAATCACTCCCCACTCACATGGTGCAACCGCAAGCCGACGGCAAATGTAATAATAATACATGTAATAGTAATAATACTAAATTCGATTTATATATATCATTTGCAATAAATTCTCTATGCGCTTCACATTGTTTCTACATAATTAGTATAATATTACACATTTACACAATACAGTCATA
This sequence comes from Echinarachnius parma, assembly GCA_037951105.1. Taxonomy (NCBI): domain Eukaryota; kingdom Metazoa; phylum Echinodermata; class Echinoidea; order Clypeasteroida; family Echinarachniidae; genus Echinarachnius; species Echinarachnius parma. The sequence goes on along the minus strand of JBAMJV010005276.1, from coordinate 19,604 downwards.
AATGAACCCAAATCAATATAAAAAGAAACACGAAAAGAAAAATCACCCTCAAAAAATATCTTCATGGCTTTCTTATTGGATCGAATTGAGGATACTTGTTAAATTTCAACTGGTAGTGAGCTCTAAAGTGTACCTAAACTGAGACTGAATGGTCGGTTGCCATTTACAAGAGGGGCGAATAAAAGGTGTTGTAATGGTGATCCAGGAGTGTGTATATTGGGGTTGTATCGGTGAATCAGTTCAATTAAGTAAGATGGACATACATTATTCTGTGCTAAACACATGAGAAATATTTGTTTAATTACATTTTTCAAAGGTAAAGACTATGTATGATTCTGTATGTGGTTTATGACTAAATAGTGATCAATTGAATCTCTGTATGTCATTTAATGTTATCATTCCGTAATATTTGAATATAAATTCGATTTTATCTCACATTTCTGCCCCTTTTCTTTTTTGTTAACATTTACAGGTGTAGGAATGATGCGAGGAGTGTACCAGGTGGTGCCTTACATGAGCTGTGTAGAGGTGATAGGTATGAGGTGGGGTGATGAGGCGCAGACACTCACCCTGGTGGTGCAGGGGTTCGGATACCTGACTGGAGCATTACCTTCAGGTCAGTTTCGAGTACAGTTTGGACTGCGGTCAATATTGCCTGATAAATGGCGATAAACTCTACATATCCATTTTACGAGGGAGATCCATTTAATCTCGTGAGATCACTCGCCTAAATGGATATGTCGAGTTAATCGTCATATAACGGGCAAGAACGGACAGGGGAAAGTGAAATATTCACCGCAGTCCAAATCTATCTATCTATCTATCTATCTATCTATCCATCTATCTATCTATCTATCTATACATATATATATCTTTCTATATATATATATATCTATATATCTATATATCTATCTAGCTATATATATTATATAGTATATAAAGCTATATCCCTATCGATAATCTATAATCTATTTTTCTTTGTATTACTAATATAGGCATGGAACATGTTTCGGTTTTCCAATTTTCTCTTTCGTTATAAATATATTTTTGATTGAAGTGTTCGGAGTTGAAATTCCCTAGTGGAGTGTGTTGGGTTCTATCCCCATCAAGCAATAAACCGACAATACATGTATGGCTTGATCTGGATTCACCACAGGCAACTTTTAAACAAAATTATCTTCATAACGAATTATTGTTATTTTGTCTATTTCCCTTCAACAGGCGCCATTTATGACACCACAAAATCCTACAGAACGTGTCTCATTATGGTCTTCATTCTCTTCATCGTATCGTCGTTGGCGCTATTCATAATCCAGATTCATGATCGTTGGTGCAGCTCATCAGGTAAACCCAACCAGTATGCTGTCACAAGTTGTGACTTGACGATGGGGGAGCTGGCCATTATAAGAGAGGTTGTTCTAGATAGGGTCACGACAGTATGATACCATGCGTTCTTTCAGCGAGTGGTGATCAGTTGTACCACAATTATTATGTACCATATTCTACACAAAATGTATATAGGGCGGCAATACAATGGTGTCTGGTAGTCAACCTGGTATCTCTGATACAACGCTGATAATAACACCGCTGCATGAATGTCGGTTGAAATGGTGTCTATGTCCATTTCAATAGCCCTGGGCCATGTGTTGACTAAATAGTATATTTGTTAAAATTTGCCGTTATATGGATGCCAATCGACTGGGGCTCGACCCCCCAGTGTACAGCACAGGTCATCAGACAGACGCCCTACTCGTTCTTTGGGCAGCAATAGCCCTTGCTGGTTTGTTTGGGGCAGGAGGAGAGATCGAACTATTGTTAATAGTGTAAACATAATGTGTCAGAAAGAATATGCTTGCGGGATTTAAACATGTCATGGTCTTTAAGTACAACATTTACTATTGGCCTACACCTGTGTAGCGATCGGGGGTCGTAGGTTCTGTAAAAGTCACACCAAATTCCCATATATTGTGTCGCAGTATATAGAGTATTAACATCATGTAGAATGGCATATCAATATCAATAACAGCTTTGACAGAAATGCTAAACTCATGTAGAGTTGATATATGTGAAGCAGCGATAGATACGTTGCGTTATTTGATATAACGAGATCCTAGGGATCGTCAATATTTTACCGATAATATATATATATATATATATTAGGCGGAACTTTGTGTTCGATTTTGCATCACATATTGGCCTGTTTACACCATACATTATATACAGGCAACCCCTCTATTGAGATCGATTTATATGGTCAATTTGTCCTCTTTATAACTAAGCAGTACCTCATTGTAAATATCACTATTTCCATGATGATACATATGAAACGATGCCTATATGATACGTGTGGTTTGCCTATATGATTAGGAACATTATTTTTTATTGATCATACGAGTCGGCAGACGTGCCGATTTCTTGTTCTTCGTTAAAGATGTTCCGCGATATTCATATCACCGATTTTGCCCATTATGAACGTAGTGCGTTTAGACTGATGCGCAGTATATACTTTGTATCTGAGGTTCCCCTGTAAAGAAACGTGCATAATATTATGTGTTTCTACAGATACATGTTTATATGTCTTTTTTAAGACTCAACATAATTATGTTTTTGTTTTTTAAGAAATCATTAATTTTTAATTTACATTGAGTGTGTGAAGTGTTTTATATCATGGTTTGTTACTTCTTTACAATATATGCACATTACAATTAGTAAGTACATTTTATGAGAATATGTTATGAAATAGAGAGTCAAGAGTTGCACACTAACATAATGTGCCTAATATAGTTATTCCGCTAATTTCTAATTATATTTCATGACATTATTATGTTGATACATATTTGTGTGTGACTGCATGTTACAAATAGATACCTCAAATGATGCCTGGGGTGTTTCACAAAGATTCTAAGTTGAACTTTACTCTGAGTTGGACCTAACTAAACTCCTCACAAAAAGTTCCTTAATTCACGTTAAGAGCGTCCATATCTCTCTTGTCCCTATCTGATATGAATTTACTATCATTAAAAAGCCTGTTTGTTCCTCTTTACATTCAGACCCACTTTGTAATGGTTATGTAATTATGGAATGTGAATAACACCTACATTTGGGGCCAAGTCGAGATTGAAATTTTGCAAAATGCATTGTTATTTTGTGACCATTCAAATCACACTTAAATCTCCAAACAAATGAAGAATTCACATTGACAATAACGTTGTATTTTGCTACATTTCGCTTTTGACACGGACCATATTCAGGTCTACTAATAATAACATAATAACATAATAACATAATCATTACAAATGAGGCATCGTTGTATTGGGGGATAAACAGAATTGTCAATTATATCAAATTTGAGTAAAATCATTTCATAACAAAAAATTATATCAACGCTCAAACTTGAATTGCGGAATTGCGGAGTTTATTATGGAAAGCCATCTGTAGCCTTGGAATAAAACATATTCAAAACCAAAAATATACAAGTATTTAAGACTTTCAACAAACATTAATATCGATTATTTTAAGGCTCCTTGATGATAATAGAATTAACTGATTTTATCAATCTGTATGCCTTTTCAAAAGAACTGTTTTAACCATTTTACAAAGAAACTATCGGCTTTCCATATGTTTAAGTCCAACTTATAGAGTTAAGTCTTAGGATCTTTGTGAAACACCCCTGTTTATTGAACATTAAATTGTATGGTAATTGTAATTGGGTGATTGTCAGTCAATGTATATTGTGTTGTAACTTTATGTATATAGTGTACGTATATTTGTGTCTTTTTCATTTCATTATGTTTCTGGCATCCCTCTTTATTTATAAATAATGACATCCATGTTTATAAAGCTCATATAATATCTCTCGCCCATGATAAAGAAAACACAAACGAAAGTACAATTAAACAAATATATAGATAGGACAGCTGGTAACCTTGGCAATTGACATGATCACCATGTGTTGGTTACAGCATTTAAACCATCGTAAATTATTTCAATGTATTCACCCATTTCCCCCGATTTCACACTGAGCAGTTTATTACCCTAGAACACGAATGCTTTTTCGGTGACAATAATTATACATGAATCGACATCCAAAATGGTGTAGATATTCATACTCCTCCGTCTTCAATGCGCAAATCAGTGCGCGTTTTACGACCACACATAGGCGTACCCAGGGGAGGGGGGGGGGGGGGGGTTCAGGCGGACACCCCCCTCCCGACATTTTTTTGACCGACACCCTTCCCTCGACAAATTTGACCGACACCCCCCCCCCCCCCTCCCCCCCTCGAAAATAGACCGCTTCTGTAATGTATGCAAATAATATGCGTATGACGTCAGACTCCCCGTTAGTACGCTTAACAATAGTAACTAGGTCCGGCAAGCTCCGGCAAACTTAGCTTGCCGGACCTAGTTTAGTAACTAGGTCCGGCAAGCTAAGTTTGCCGGAGCTTGCCGGACCTAGTTACTATTGTTAAAGTGGACTTCCACACGATTTCAAGCTTCTAATGATTGAAAGACAGATATTCTAGGTCAATAAACACAATTTTGTGTGAAAAAAGTATGATTGTGGGTTCTTATAATTGGCTTTGAAATTCTAATGACACAATTCGCGAGCGAGCTTGTTCTATCCCACAATGCACCAATTTGTGACGTGCGCCCCTCACTATGCGCCTATCTATGATTTTACACTGCAGCGAATGTGTTCTTTTGACCGGACCAATACAATGCTCGATCATGAATAGTTTAGTCCGCGATGCGCCACTCAACCGTGCCTTTGAGCATTACTGCATTGACTGAACCGTTTGAAAATACTTGCCTGCCCGAAATTGTAACACGTTTTTTCTTTCATTGGAATTTGAATAGACACAAAGTCCCGTAAACGTGGTTATTGAATTTCCTGGCTCTGCATGGCCGGCTATTATGAATGAAACATGCAGTGATCACAATGCAGTGGCACCGGATTCAAGCCTACTCAAGAAATTGAGCAAAGTGAGGGTGCTACGAAGGGTCTCATGATTGTGTGCAGTAAATTTAATTATTTCCTCAGAATTAATGACATTAGAAAAATCTCTTAGAAATGAACCAAAGAGAGTCAAATCCTGAAAATATTCAAGCACATCCATAGATTTATTTCCAATATACTGTACTTTTTAAAAACTCGTCCGGAATTCTCCTTTAAGCTTGCCAACGGGGAGTCTTACGTCATACGCATATTATTTGCATACATTACAGAAGCGGTCTATTATTCACGGACAAACCCCCCCCCCCCCCCCTCGAAAATTTGACGGACACCCCCCTCGAAATTTGTTGACGCATCTTTTTAAACAAAATTTTCGAAAATCGTTACCCGTAATTGCTAATTTTCGTGATTTGTGAACAAAATAATTATATGGAAATATAATTTTCCTAAAAAGAGATAAAATAATCGGCCCCAACTGTCATACGACTGTCTCTCGGCTGGCAAAATGTGTGTCGCGAGGCACTGAAAACTGAGCCGATTTGTATGAAAATCAGTCGGATCGGGTCGAGTCGGCTCTGTCTGCAGAGGGCTTTAGAGAGGAGGAAATTAGCTAATCCACTGATGCATAAAGGATACAAACAGTTCTCAAATAAATGAGACAAAGGTGGCTCAAACAACTTTCCAAACTTTTTGTGAGGAGTTTATGTAGTGAAAACCAATGTTTATGACCTTATTTGCATAAACTATACCATGAATATGCAAATGAGTGAATTAAAAAGAAATGAAATTACTTGACATGCGTGCAAATTTTCGCTGCGATCGGGCGTTTAACGACCGAGATCATAAGGGGGGCATAGTGCCCCCTCCTCCCTCCCCCCGGCTGTAGGAATACCTCAAATAGCCCGGCCCTTTAGGGTTAAGTTTTCTTGGTCCTTGCCCGATTATGCTCCAACTTTCAGATAGTATTTCTCCTAATCTTTTAGAGTCTTTGAAAGCAACATTTAGCTTGGGTTTCATCGTCATTTAATGTAGTGGCTTATCTATGGCACGCTTCTGCATGACGAGATGTGTTATGGTGAAATGTAGGTTACAGTCCGTTATTCCGAAGGTTCGTTATTCCGAAGGTTCGTTATTCCGAAGGTTCGTTGATCCGAAAATAAAATCGGGTTCGTTATTCCGAAGGTTCGTTATTCCGAAGGTTCGTTGATCCGAAAACAAAATCGGGTTCGTTATTCCGAAGGTTCGTTAGTCCTAAAATGAAATAGGGTTCGTTAATCCGAAAATTAAATAAATACGACGTAGAAAAGAATTGAGTTGATTTGATTTTGAGCAGTGTGGACTTAGGAAAGGGGATCAATCTTACTCTAATTGCCGTGGTTGCATGGGGGGTGGGGGAGAAGGGGAGGGGGGCAAAGAGTGGCTTTACAATTCTAGTCAAATTGTATTTTATTTTTCTTTGTAAAACAGTGCAATAAGAATGAGATATATATATTTATATCTTTCTCATGTAAACAAACATGAAATAAAACCAAAATAAATTTGATATAATTATAATTATGTCATAAAGTTAGATTTTGCTGCTTGATATCAGTCCAAAATCACATTTTATTTGTCTGAATTGTATGTATTTCATCATAAATAGCAACTAAGGGCAGGGGGGTGTCCCCCCCCCCCCCCCCCCCCCCCCCCGTTAGGGAGCTTTGGCATTTTTATGCCTCCGCCAACGAAGTGGCCGGAGGCATTATGTTTTCGGGTTGTCCGTCCGTCCGTCCGTACGTACGTCCGTCCGTCCGTCCGTACGTACGTCCCGTTTTCGTTCTCACGATATCTCAAGAACCGGTTGACTGATCAATTTCAAACTTGGTATGAGGGTACATATTGGGGTGACAATGATCTGATTAGATTTCAGGGTCACAGGACTCAATATATATGCAAAAATGCCTCGTTCTCGCGATATCTCAAGAACCGGTTGACGGATCAACTTCAAACTTGGCTTGAATGTACATATTGGGGTGACAATGATCTGATTAGATTTTGGTGTTCATGAGTTCAAAGGTCAAGGTCACAGGACTCAATATATGTGCAAAAATTCCTTGTTCTCGTGATATCTCAAGAACCGGTTGACGGACCAATTTCAAACTTGGTATGAGTGTACACATCGGGGTAGCAATGATCAGATTATTTTTTGGGGGTCATGAGGTCAAAGGTCAAGGTCACAGGACTCAATATATGCAAAAATGGCTTGTAATGGCAACATTTCAATCACTGAATGTCAGATTTCAATCAAACTTGGTACCTGAATGTTTCTTAGGGAGCCAATGTAGCCATCATAGTTTGGGGTCATATGGTCAAGGTCACAGGACTCAAAATATATGAAAAATAAACAAAATTTAATTCAGTGCACATTAATTTGGGCTTGATATTGAAATCGCGTGATAGCGGAGGCATAATTTTCGACTGCGCGCAGTCGAAGATCCATCTAGTTAAAATTGAAACTGTGCAATCTTGAGTTTTTACTCTCTTTTCCAATAAAATTAGATAAAAGCCATGATTTAAATTGATTTGGGAGGGGGGCCATGACACCCCCACCACTACGCCAGTGCACACTTTTTTTTTTTTTAATGACACACACACACACACACACACACGCACACACACCCTATTTCATTTTCGGATTATTTCATTTTCGGATTAACGAACCCTAATTCATTTTCGGAATAACGAACCTTCGGAATAACGAACCCGATTTCATTTTAGGAATAGCGAACCTTCGGAATAACGAACCTTCGGAATAAAGAACCTTCGGAATAACGAACCCGATTTCATTTTAGGAAAAGCGAACCTTCGGAATAACGAACCTTCGGAATAATGCAACAAATGTTCGGATTAACGAACCCCATTTCATTTTCGGATTAACGAACACTCAGGTATAGGAAATTTGCGTGTTCGGAATAACGAACCTTCGGAATAACGAACCGCACCCGAAATGTAGTGGCTTATCGCTTCTGCATGGTGAAATGTGACATACGTCATCTATGGCACGCTTCTGCATGGCGAGGTTTGTTATGGTGAAATGTGACATACGTCATCTATGGCACACTTCTGCATGGCGAGGTTTGTTATGGTGAAATGTGACATACGTCATCTATGGCACGCTTCTGCATGGCGAGGTTTGTTATGGTGAAATATGACATACGTCATCTATGGCACGCTTCTGCATGGCGAGGTTTGTTATGGTGAAATGTGACATACGTCATCTATGGCACGCTTCTGCATGGCGAGGTTTGTTATGGTGAAATGGGACATACGTCATATATGGCACGCTTCTGCATGGCGAGGTTTATTATGGTGAAATGGGACATACGTTATCTATGGCACGCTTCTGCATGGCGAGGTTTGTTATTGTGAAATGGGACATACGTCATCTATGGCACACTTCTGCATGGCGAGGTTTGTTATGGTGAAATGGGACATACGTCATCTCCGGACAAGTCTTTCAATATTCTAACCGAGCAAAAATATGTTTTATCTTTGTACATTTATTGTTGTATGTGAATTGTGTTTTTCTTATCAAGTTTAAGCAAATATTGAAAATATTCTCAAATACGTATAGTCTTAAAGACATAGCATGTATAGTTATGTTTATATATCAATTACAAATGATTTTAGAAGAAAAAAAACACTTCAGTCTTTTTATTTGTGTCAAGAGCCATATTTTTAAAACCAATTATGCAGAAGTACAATTTAAATCAAGTGTGTGAGTCGGGCATATGTTTTGTTCTACATGATTAGCAGCAGTGTGTTTGTGCGATCAGTGTATATGTAATCGTGTAAGTGTGCATTGTTTGCTTGTGACGGCATAAATGTGATTGTGTGTATTAAAGAATGACAATATGTTTAGCTATTTAAGTGTGTTTATCCGTTAATTTGTTTACCTGTGGATACGTTCGTAGTTATGTTCTAAAATGAAGACAATACAGTGAAATTAAAGTGATATAGTAGTATATATTTTGTTTTTCTTTTGCACAAAAATACAATAACGTATGTACCATGTATTACAAATTAAATTAATCATTTTTGTTATAAATTCAGCAATTATAACATCAAGTACATTATACACGAACATATTCGACATTACCGAATGCGACAGAATATTAAAGAACTACCATAATAAAATAATTTGAGAATGAAGTAGTTATATGCATATACTGCATATTACATATTGTTTAAGAATTTTAGTTATCATCAATGCACTATGTGGAAAAACATATAATCCCCTAAAAAAAAGATTTCCCAGTTCATGTTTAAGCGTTCATATCTCTGAAATATGAAATTAGTTGAATTGAAATGTTTGTTTATTCCCCTTTACATTGATAACGAAATCTTGAAAATGCATTGCTATTGTATGACCGCCTCAATACCATTCATAACAACACATCCTCCAAATAAATGGAGAATTCAGATTGGCGATAACAATGAATTTTGTAACATTTCCCTTTCGAGTACGGTATGCTCCATATTCAGCTCTACAGCACATTCCGTAATAACATCATTACAAATAGGGCATCATTGTAAAGGGGAATAAGAAGGCTTGTCTATTAACATAAAATTAAAGTAGGATAATTTAATTTACAGACGAGGTATAAGCGCTCAAACTTTAATTGCGGAACTTTTTCGATATTTTTTTATTTTTGATAAAATACTGATTCAATATTGAAAAATGTAAGTTGGTTCAAATGAAGGGTGCACAGGATGGACTGCCACCATTAGTGGGAACTTAACATTGTGATAGCCCAAATGAATGCTGCTGTTGCTGCTCATGTTGATGATGATGATCATGATGATGATGATGAATGATGATGATACTTAGATTGTGATGATATCTCTAGTGGATGGTAAGATTGTGCACAAAAGATTAATGACACATTAAAAAGAGTAACTAAATAATGAAATTGCTTTACCATTATACATGCTCTGAAAGAAGCATATTGTTTTACTTTAACATAATAAAGTGTAGTGCTTTATCAAATAGTATCTGCAAAATTATTCCACATTTCAAATACATGGTGGCTAAAGTATTTTTAAATAATAAATAATTTAGGATTAATTGAATGAAACATCTAAAGAATTACAAGTATGATTAGAATGTAATAGTACGACAGGGTTCCACGGCCAATTTCGTAAACTTCCGTTTCGTTTTGATAAGTGGTTCATTCAAATTCGCGAAAGCTGAAGACGTAAAACCAAATTAAAACTGTCCTTAAAAATTGTATTTCCTTCATTCAATTTAAGCTCGTCAGTCAAGTAGGTATTAAGCACTTATTGCAATTCCATTTAACAAGGACGCTATTCATGCTATGAGCATTTAAATTCACCAACAAATGCATATAACCGGAGCATTCCATTTTACACGTGTTCATTCAAATTACAGAGATTTTCATTCGAATTCGCCCAGCACTATAACACTTATTCAAAATATATTTTTGTTTTCTCATTGAAATTAAACAAGTTACATGAAATGTAGTGTCATGCATTCGAAGATCATCCCTCTTGATTTGTGATAAAAACTTCTAATCATTGAATTATATTGAGATAATTAATAATGAACTTCACCAATGAACTTCAAACACTCTTAATATGGAAGTACATTATTTTGCATGCGCTACCTCTCTAAAAATTATATTGGATATATTTGTTTGCATGTATGTATAGGAACTGGAAAGATTATTTCATTTTATACTGTAGTTATTGTGATTTAATGAGCAGGGGAAAACATACATATTGACATTCGTGACATATAATAAATTACGAAATTAGAATCAGAAAGTCAATAAAATTACAAAGTGATCTGAAATAGTCATCCTCGCCCTTATTGATAACTACAAAATGCAGCTACGGAGGTGACAACTAAAATGGTGACTACGATAACATCAGGAATCAAAACTTGTGAGTAGCGGCGGCCAGCATCCAAAACGGGAGCTTGATAAAGCCAGGGATGGCAGCAGCTAGTGTGTGGTGACCGGACGCTATGAATGCCGTCTTCAGTTGACGCATACTTGCAGGCTGGTTACCGTCCAGATCAACGAGCCGGTATTCGGACGCCAGGTCGGCTGTCATAAGGATGCGGCCTGTTTTCCGTATGATGTGCATATCTTTCGCTAGTTCGACCACGCACTTACCAGAGAACTCAACACTCTCGCCTATTGACAAGACATCCTTGGACTAAGATGATACAAGGTTGGAAAAAGAAAAGACAAATATTATAATATATGTACATACATACATACATACATACATACATACATACAGTACTACAGTACACTTGTTCCCCGGGGAGGGGGGGGGGGCACTCATGTATAATGTAAGACGGGTATGTGCCGCTTAAAAGAACCCCGTTTTCACACCCAATCGCAGCTCTAAAGATACCTGATTTTCAAAAATTGCCGCTCCATAGACCCCCGGAATGACGGCTAGGTACCCAGCTAGCCACCTGACGTCGGGCCGATGTCGGAAGTTGGTTGCCGGATGTCGGCATATCGCCGTTGGCTCGAGGTTAAAATGTCCGCCAGCCCAACATCGTCACGACGTCATTTTTGTGATATATTGGCATAACGTCATTTTCCGACAATGGCCCAACATCATCTCATGACATGATGTTGGGCCATTGTCGGAAAATGACGTTATGCCAATATATCACAAAAATGACGTCGTGACGATGTTGGGCTGGCGGACATTTTAACCTCGAGCCAACGGCGATATGCCGACATCCGGCAACCAACTTCCAACATCGGCCCGACGTCAGGTGGCTAGCTGGGTAGTTGAGTAGCGCCAAGTCCATTATTCTTCTTCTAGTTCGGCTCCATAGACCCCCGGAATGACTTGGCTATGTATTGGAGTAGCGCAAAGTCCATTATTCTTCTTCTAGTTCGGCTCCTTGGACCACCATTTGAGCCTTTTTGAGGGTTTCCGTAGGTCTTTGGTAGCTCCAAGTCTATGTATTTTGTAGTTTTAGTCTGCTCCTTAGACCCCTTAACTCCCGTTTCAGGGTTTTTGTAGCTCCAAAGACCATATATTTTGTGCTTGTAGCCAGCTCTTCAGACCCCCATTTCAGAGTTCCGTGAGGCACACCCCCGTCAAAAAAATAATTCGAGTGCCCCCGCCGGGACTCGTTCACATAACGGACTACTTTCATCCATTACTATAACTATACATGTACATTAACAAATACGGAATGTATTCTTACATGTTAAACCAGTGACAATGATCAACTTGATGTTCATGTATCGTGTGTATAAAGAGAAAGGTACACTGTTTGACATATTTTAGCTTTGGCGAATCTCGAGTTGTTACCGATTTTAAGTGATTTTAAGTTACCGATAAAATAATGCGTTTGTGCAGAAATTCCGTCATGCAAGATCGTCATATATATATATTTAATGCGAACATTGGTCATCTTATGTACAAACAATGACATAATAACGATTGAATAATGACAAGATTACAACTACATGTGGCTATGGCGCTCTGCTGATGTTGGAGGGCTGGGTGGGGAAGTTTTCCTGTTAGAGTCATTCCTTATTGACATTGCTTCAAGTTCCTTATTATCTAATGACATAATAAACTTTGTTTGATCAAATTTAGTTTTAAAAAATACGGCTGAAAAACACACATGATAATTTGAATCCCAAATTTTGGTCCATTTTTTTAGACAGACCGTTTCAGAAAAGTGCCCTCTTGAGTTAACGGCTGCTATTTGAACGAAAACGGCTTCCTGAAAGATGATTTCTTTATGCCGTTCAAGTATATGGCAGAGGGTGAATGCACACATTTTAGTCAATACAATTCACTAGTTAATTAAACCAACTATCCTTTCAATTTTATCATGACCTCAATATTTTAGTTTTTCCATTTTAAAGACACGTATTTCTCTTTCTGGACAACAGATCACGTACGTCAAAAAATCAAGCTAAATGCCTTGTTTTACACTCGCATTTTAAGACGAATAAACTAACATTATGTATACTAGAAGTACTCTCTCCTTGAGGTTAAAGGGGCGGATACAAATATATAAAAACGTTTCTAAGACGATCCTTAGAAAATACATGCAAACCAACCTGAACATTTATGCCTCCAATGGGAAGGGTTTGTTCTGGATCACTTAGAGCGTCTAGCATGTGTTCAGTCTTGACCAGCCCTGGCCACAGGGCAACCACCGCCACATTGTGCTGCCTCAACTCATGTGCACAGTCCGCTGTCATGCGATCAACCTATATGTAGAAAAGAAATGCCTAGTCAACTTACAGAAACTTAAGAATTATAATTTATATTAGGGGAGAGCGCTTATCACCCCCCCCCCCCCCCCCTAACCCTAACCCTCAGACCCAGCATTTTTTGTTGTGTGCGTGTTAGCCTTTTTTTTTTTGGGGGGGGGGGGTTTGAATATATATAACATTAAAAAGCTCTCGTGGGCTCCAACCCCCAACCCCTGGGCCCCGCAATAGGGGCCCTAAGCGGGACCCTGGATCTAATCGGTGAAGCGCGGCTAGCGCTTACGCGCTTAGTCCAGTATGGACTGTGGTGAATAATTTATTTTTCTTGTCCGCTCTTGCCCGCTAGATGGCGGTAAGTCACGCGCTCTGCGATAAGTGAGAGATCCGGACGATTAAAAAAAAATACAGTGAATTGGGATAAATCCAGGGATATGCTTCCAACTTTCAAGGGTGTGACTCACTTTGGTTAATTTCTAAGAGATTTCTCTAATGTCAACTCTGAGGGAATAATTCAATTTACCGCTCAAAATCATGTGACACTTACGTAATTGACTCACTTTGCAACATTTCTTGAGTAGGCTTGAATCCGGTGCCACTGCATTGTGATCACTGCATGTGGCATGCATAATAGCAGGTAATGCATAGCCAGCAAATTCAATAAGCAAGTTGAACAAAAATCTTCGTATATTCAAATTCTGATGAAAGTCAAACGTGTTACAATATCGGACAGGCAGGTGTTTTCAAACAGTTCAACAATGCAGTAATGCTGACAAAAACACGATCAGAGGCGTAGCGTGGATTGAGTGTATTTAAGGGGGCGAACGCCATGTATTTATTGATGATTCTTCAAATATGTAATCTTCTATTTTATCCCTTTAACGTGTCATTATCACTGGGGCATTGGGCTACGCCACTTGGCATGTTATTATTATCTGTAACTGCATGGATCCTCATAACATGGTGCATTGATCCACTTACACAGTGGATCTCTCACATAAGTGGATATGTGAGGTTTATCGCAAGAGCGGACAGGGGGAAATACATTATTCACCGCACTATTACGTACTCGGAGATTTGAGCCCCCCCCCCCCCCCCTCCCCCCCTCCCCCCCCCTCCCCCCCCCACACACACAATTCAGAATTCCGTGCTACGCCACCAGTGAAGGGGGGGGGGGGGGACTCAAGTATATTGGTGATAGTTGATACGTAAAGGGGGGAGTAAAACGCTGGCATTTTCGCTTACTGTGTTAGTATATTATAATAATATTCCCGTATCTTCTAGTGTATATCTCCTCTCGGATATTACTTATAATGGGACATAATAAATTTTAACTATAAACCACTATCATCTGCTTTGACTGAACACTAGAGGCCGCCACGTTTTTTTTCAACGGTACCGCATGAAACGCCAATCGATTGGCACTAACAAGTGAGTGACGTAACCACTAACATAGCAGCATATTCAACAACAGCGGTTACATAACCCGCTCATGTTTATAGTGCACGCTCAGATGACGATTTATTTTTTCTATTTGTATATATAACATAATTATAAACATGTGCAAATAAGGCGAGCCATATACGTCAAACTCAACTATAGGCCTAACAGCCTAACAGTAAATGTCATCCTCATTGGCCAATCAGTGGTTCACAGCGGCTTAATGAAATAAAATGGTGCCTTCCATCTATGTTACGCCATCAATCAATAGCAGGTGCTGATGTTCTCGTCGCTTGACAGATTAAACACCAGAGTCGATGATCACTCCGACTATGCCCTCTGAAAGTTTGTTCTAAAGAGGGACTTGCTGTGTGGAGAAAGCTTCTGCCTGTTGAGTAAGTTCTAGAGGTGGGTATTGTGAGGGCATGTATCGGCATAGCCCTGCTGGTTCGAGTTTATCTTCTTATCACGTATGGTTGATGGAGCTTGGTCTTCATGTCTGAATGACTGAGGTTGGTCTGCATCTTGAAGCTTTCCACTGGATAGAGAAGTCCAAGTACTGTGGTAGATGCATTCATCCATAATATCGAAGCATAGTGAATTATTATGCTGCGAATTTTGGACTTGTAGATTGTAGCTTTTCATGCAACATCAAGCTTCGGCTTGATGTCTGATAGATCGATCAGAGAGATAGCTTTGGATCCAAGTCAACAGCTAGCCGGTAACCTTTGGCTTTCAGCTTATATATGATAACAAAATGTAAGAATTTGTCGAATGCTCCTTTGATATCTAGCGCAATAACCCAAACTTCATAGCCTCTGTCAAGATAGCTGGACCAATGCTGAGAGAAGATGTGAGAATGTCAGCTGTGCTGTGGCGGGGCTAAAAAAAAAAACTGTCTGTCAGATATGATATGACTAAGTGTTGTAGAAGGTAGTTCTGGATCCACCAGCGCCGATTCCATCCGAAGAGCATTGTTCACAAACAATGCTCGCCCCCCCCCCCCCCCCCCCCAATGCATTGTGTTTTCGGATGGAATCGGCGCGCCTGTCTTGATCTGCTTCTGGACAACTGTTTCCATGACTTTGCTGATGTTGCTTAGTAGTGACTAGTGAGATAGGCCGGTACATATTGGGATCAGCTTTTGAGTCTCTTTTGTACCTGAGCAGTCTTCAACTTGATTGGGAACACTCAATGAGAGAAGCAGAGCTCGATAAGGCAGCTGAGAGGTCTTTCCAATTCGGCACTACATTCATTCAGGACTCTAGTAAATGTAATAGGAATATTGTCCGGGCCAGTAGCTTCCTCAAGAGTCTCTTGATGTCCTTAGCCTTGAAAACTATGTTCTCAAGCTTATGTGGTGTGGATTGATGAATGTCTGGGGTATGTTCTTCTGGACTGTCAAATTGACATTTCCTGGCGACGATCTGACCGGATACTTTTGCTTTGTCACTCGCAGTGGTGTAAGACCGAGCCTGGTCCTTAGTTAAAGTCCTTCTCGTGTCAATTTTGGCACATAAGGCGGCGCCTATCTCCGATTCAGTAGCCCTAGGCCATACGTCAACTAAATGTAGCGAAAGTTACAGAAGGGGGCCAGTCCTCTGGTAACTCGTGTGATTAACTTTCCCTTCTCCATTCTATATATTCCGAGCGCCGGACAGAAGGTACCATTTGTAAAGTCTATGGTATGACCCGGTCTGGGTTCGAACCCGGGACCTCCCGTGCATAAGGCACTCTAACTGCTAAGCCACCATGCTCGGTCTGATCCTTCAAGACAGGTATCATAATGTCGACTGGAGCCTTCTAACCAGACAGTGTGTTCACTCTGTGCCACATTCTTTGCTGATGAGGCTTCCATCTGTTAACTCCTCTTTTAGTTTTCATCATCGAGTCTTTTTGCTTGTTTCTCTAGCCTATTGTAGTCACTTCTGGCTACTTTAAATTTCTTCATATTTTCTTTTGAGTAATTCTTTTTCATTTTGTTGAACAGTCGCCTCTTCTTAGAGGCAGCTCTCCTCCAATGATCGTCAAACCATGCTTGTGGCCCTGTCTTCTTGGCGACGGTTTTGCTTGGGATTTAAATATCCATCGCGTCACAAATAATGTTAGTACAAATAATGTTGCTGCATGCAGTTTCTGCATCAGATTGTAACGCTCGAGACCAATCTGCTGAAGATAGGAAGCCGCGCATCCCCCATAAGTCAGCCTTGTCGTATCCCCAAACTTTCCTTCTGTATGGCTTGTCTCTGTTGGATGGCACTTTTAGTTTAACAAGAACTGGATTGTGGTCAGACGAAGCTTTGCAAACGTTGTTGGTGTAGCAGCCAGGTCAGTCAGGACCAGATCGAGGATCTGGTCTTCTCTAGTTGGTTCGAGGCCAATGGAGTTAGACAACTCCAGTGTTCGTCTGCCAGCAGTGTATGTGGGTGTATGTGGCATTGCTGCCAAGCCAGTCTGAGTGATGCACGTTGAATTCCCCTAGTAGTACCATACACTGGGCGCTCAACTCAGTCAGTTTTAGTAGGGTGTCAGTGTCGAGATAGTTGATGATGTCGCAGTTGATATTTGGTGGTCTGTAGACTACTGTGATATTAGTGTCACTGAAAACAACATTAGTTCAAAGTCCCCCTGAGTCGTGGTAGATCGCAATCCCTTTCTGGCAGTAGACAGCTATAACTCCGCCTGTAGTATGGAGTCGATCTCTTCGGCAACAGAGCAGATAGCCAGGAATGGTAATGCAGTCAGCTCCGTCCTTAACTGTCTCATACTCTCATCGAGAATGTCTTCACCACAACAATGATGGCTGTTTAAAAAAAAAAAAAAAAAAAAATTCATGGCATATATTACTCAGCTGTCCTATATTTGACTTTAAACCTCTGATGTTCACTTCAAGTATGCTCAAATTCTTGAAACATAGCCAACGACTAGCCCATGTGACAAGAATTTGGTTACAGCTCGTTATTCCGAAGGTTCGTTATTCCGAAGGTTCGTTAGTCCGAAAATGAAATCGGGTTCGTTATTCCGAAGGTTCGTTAATCCAAAAATGAAATAGGGTTCGTCAGTCCGAAGGTTCGTTAATCCGAAAATGAAATAGGGTTCGTTAGTCCGAAAATGAAATCGGATTCGTTATTCCGAAGGTTCGTTAATTCGAAAATGAAATAGGGTTCGTTATTCCGAAGGTTCGTTAATCCGAAAATGAAATAGGGTTCGATAGTCCGAAAATGAAAGTGTTTTTCATTGTGTGTGTGTGTGTGTGTGTGTGTGTTTGCACGTGTGTGTGGTAAACGTTGTCCTGAAAATAATCATTTTCACCACACACACGTGCAAACACACACACACAACAACAACAACAACAACAACAACAACAACACACACGCACACACACACACACACAATGTAAAACTGACAATACTTTTATTTTCGGACTAACGAACCCTATTTCATTTTCGGATTAACGAACCTTCGGAATAACGAACCCGATTTCTTTTTCAGACTCACGAACCTTTGGAATAACGAACCTTCGGAATAACGAACCTTCGGAATAACGAACCATCGGAATAACGAACCTTAGGAATAATGCAACAAATGTTCGGATTAACGAACCCTTTTTCATTTTTGGAATAACGAACCCTCAGGTATACGAAATGTGCGTGTTCGGAATAACGAACCTTCGGAATAACGAACCGCAGGTGTGGGTCGATTCCGTTTTAATCCGTCCGTTCGAGTCTTTTTCTTTGTTTTTCTAACAAGATTAAAGAAAGGAACGCGGAGGTGCTGGACCAAAGTACTGTCCTGAAGGAACAGATAGAATGGTAGAGTTGGAAAATATTTTTTTGAAATATGAAGGTGATTGAAAACATATTTGGTACTATATAACACGGGGACGAATTGCGCTTTCATTATGCGTTTTGTTTCATCATTCTATTTCCCTTCAGCGGATCCTGAATTATGTCTCATTGTATACGAAAATACAAAAACCCATTTGTGCCGATTTCGTATTTTCCCTGAAAATGGCGATGGATAGTTATTGCACACATTTAGTCTTCTCACTAATAATTATGATATAATAACGATGTAATCATGGCTATATTACACTGCTGATGTTGGAACGGTTAACGATGGTTAAAATATGGTAACATCTCCCTAAAAATCGAGTTTTCTGGGTATAGAGTTGACCTTGCTTCAGGATTCTGATGCCTCAGATTGCTAACATTTTTGACATTTCCTAATAGTGTCGCAAAACTGAAGGCGTTCGACTGAAGACATTTTGTTAGGTTTTGTGTTTGAATATTGAGACCATGCATAGTCTTCCCTCAAGGGATAACTAATATTAAATTGTAGAAAAGGCTCGCATGTAATAACACGCAAAAATGATCGAACGCTCTTCAGTAGACGAATCTTTGAAGATGTTGTAAAGCCTCTGTTGATTCAGAAAAAGGCGTGAAATCCATGCAAATGGACCTCAGGTAATTTAAAAAACATATTTACACATAATATTTAGCCAATTTAATCATTACTTTATACATTCCACACTTTTTTGCTCTGAAAAAAGTTATGTAATATTCAGAACGTAATTTGGCACAAAGTGGATTTTGATGTACTGCAAACAAACGACCATATCTCACGACTGACGAATCCAATTAGGCTGAACAAAAAACCATAAGGAAGCCTAATTATTTTCATTTAATATGACACCAAATATGTATATTTTAGAAATTACCTTCATACCTCAAATTCCGACTGTACCATTCTTTCTGGGACATACTGTAGTTTGGTTAGCACGCAGGCATATTCTTATTGACGTTTTCGCCCAGGCGTGTCAGCAGATCGACTCGTTGAATTTGCATGTCACACTTTTTCCGTGTGAGCCTCAAAACGTATGCAGTCGCCCCCGCGTATTTGAGACTTGTAAGACATCTCCTAGATATCATGATCTTGATATG